>JAUZNK010062537.1:0-14762 GCA_035046665.1 Euphysa ruthae
TTTATTTAAAACAAGGTGGTTTGTTTTATAATATATATATATAAAACATGTATATTTTGTTTTTAAGACACTATTTCTATTAGAGGACTTATTTCCTTATTAATTGTAATTGTATATAAAAATATTTCTGTTGGACACAAAAGTTTACTAGTGGATAGATCTTGAACATATTTATTTGGTACTGATAATAAGGTTTGATTTATTATTTCTGACATTAAATATCTTTTATATTTATCCTTTTTTATAAATAAGGCATAAATTACATACTAAAATAGTTAATGCAGATATAATGATCAATAAAAATAGTTCTCAGAAAACTAAAGATAAGGCTCTGTAGGAAGTTCTGATGCCATTAGGCTGGTTGTTATTTGCAGTCTTTCATTTCGGTGTGAGGTTTGACTGGTTGTTATTTGCAATATTTCATTTTGGTGTGAGGATTGACTGGTTGTAATTTGTAGTCTTTCATTTTGGTGTGAGGTTTGACTAGTGGTTATTTGCAGTATTTCATTTCGGTGTAAGGTTTGACTGGTGGTTATTTGCAGTCTTTCATTTCGGTGTGAAGTTTGACTGGTTGTTATTTGCAATATTTCATTTTGGTGTGAGGATTGACTGGTTGTAATTTGTAGTCTTTCATTTTGGTGTGAGGTTTGACTGGTGGTTATTTGCAGTATTTCATTTCGGTGTGAGGTTTGACTGGTGGTTATTTGCAGTATTTCATTTTGGTGTGAGGTTAGACTACTTGTTATTTGTAGTCTTTCATTTTGGTGTGAGGATTGACTGGTTCTTATTTGTAGTCTTTCATTTTGGTGTGAGGATTGACTGGTTCTTATTTGTAGTCATTTATTTCGGTGTGAGGTTTGACTAGTTGTTATTTGTAGTCTTTCATTTCGGTGTGAGGTTTGACTGGTGGTTATTTACAGTCTTTCATTTCGGTGTGAGGGTTGACTGGCTGTTATTTGCAGTCTTTTACTTTGGGGTTAGGGTTGATTGGTTGTTACTTGTAGTCTATCATTTCATTGTGAGGTTTAATGGTTGTTATTTGCAGTCTTTCATTTTGGTGTGAGGTTTGACTGGTGGTTATTTGCAGTATTTCATTTCGGTGTGAGGTTTGACTGGTGGTTATTTGCAGTATTTCATTTTGGTGTGAGGTTAGACTACTTGTTATTTGTAGTCTTTCATTTTGGTGTGAGGATTGACTGGTTCTTATTTGTAGTCTTTCATTTTGGTGTGAGGATTGACTGGTTCTTATTTGTAGTCATTTATTTCGGTGTGAGGTTTGACTAGTTGTTATTTGTAGTCTTTCATTTCGGTGTGAGGTTTGACTGGTGGTTATTTACAGTCTTTCATTTCGGTGTGAGGGTTGACTGGCTGTTATTTGCAGTCTTTTACTTTGGGGTTAGGGTTGATTGGTTGTTACTTGTAGTCTATCATTTCATTGTGAGGTTTAATGGTTGTTATTTGCAGTCTTTCATTTTGGTGTGAGGTTTGATTGGTTGTTATTTGCAGTTTTTTATTTCAGTGTGAGGTTTGAATTTGAGGAATTAAAACTTTTTTTTTTGTTGTTAAAATATTTGCTATATCTGCTTGTTTTTTTTTTGGTAGAGTTTCAATTAATCTAATCCTGTTTTTTTTTTTTTTTAAATGCTGAAATATAGGCCTTTAAATGTTATTTTACATTTTATTTTATTTCTAGCGCATTGCATACATGGCAGCCTCTCAAAGTTTCCATTCAGATCTAGATGTTCTAATGTTAGCGACAAACCTCATTAAAAAGGTTTGTCTTTTTTTTTTTTTTTCAGTGTCTCTGTTCAGGAATTTATTCTTAATGTGGTGGCTTTCATTCATTCATTTATTTATTGTTAGGAATACTTACATAGTTGAATAAAATATAATATTATAAGCACCAATACAAAGCAACAATTGATTTTTAAAAGTTTTCATATTTGTATATAAGACAAGGATGAAAGTATTCCAGATATTCCCAAATTTCCAGATATTTTTGTGATTGTTGATGATTTCCGGATTTTTTTTAAAAACAAAAATTATAGTGGAATGTTGGAGCAGATGATATTTCCATCCACTTGATACTGAAAGAAGGATTTATTAAGATGGAAGGATTATCTTGACTACATACCATAATATAATTTTTATAATCATTAACAATATATAATCATCCTAATCTATAATACATCATTAACAACAAGGTTAACTGAAAGCTAACAGAATATATGCAAAATTTTCACTTGACACAGATTTGCTGCATTTTTACTTGCAAATGCAGAATGTCTGACTGCGTCTCATTGAAATATTAAAGCCTTTTTTAAAAAGTTAATGTGAGTCAGTCAGTTAGTTTGAGTGCTTTGAGATTTTGATCTGTTTTACATCAGAAGAGCTTGCTTTGAAATTTTAATATGTTTTACATAAATTTCTCTCTTATATAAAATTTTTGGGTGATAGCAATTCTAGAATACCCCACTACTTTTTTTATATATATGCCGTGTATAGTATAACCTTGTATAATAAATAGTATATAATAGTACTTTCATGTATAATAACAAGGATGAAAGATTTCCGGATATTTGCGGATTTGTATTTTTATTAAGTTAATTCCGGATTGGAAAACTGAAAAAAAATTTTTTAACTTTTGTCAATCTGCATATTCTTAATATTTTTGGTTTAACTGCCTTTTCTCATAACCTTGGGTACGCATTAAATATGTGTAATTATTAAGTTAGACTCACTTTCTGCCTTTATCAATATTTCAAAGAAAAAGCAGTTAGGGTGTTATAATAATTATTTAATAGGGTTAAAATGCTATCGCACCCTTTCTCTTCATACTAGTGGTTATGTAAGTTGATCTTTTGCAGTAAATTTGCTTTTTACCTTTATGACGGGAATATAAATATGGGATATCTTTTCAAATTAGAGTACCTTAGATAAAACTATAAACAAAGTGATTTTTGTGAATTATCGGTTAGCAGATTTGTTTTTTATAAATGGGATAATGTTAGAAAATAATAAATTATGTCAAATTTATTATATAAAATTTTTTTATCATTATTTATAATAATATTTTTCCATTTATATCTTCTGTTGATTATATTATTGAATAAATAAATTATCATCAAGAAGAAAGTTTAAATCTATTTGCTTAGTGTCAACATTGTATATAGTTAATGTAATCCTATCGAACATTGACCATTGACTGATGCTTATTTGCAGCCTTGAATTTGCCTGGGTGAAAATAGTCTATAAGTATCGTAAAATTGTGATCTAGAGCTTTTGAAATTGTAATTTTTTCTCCTCGCAGTGCAACCATGATGCGTTGGGAAGGGGAGAGGAGCGGAGGTGAAAGGAAGAGAGGGAGGGAGGGAGGAATGGGATTTTTTTTGGGTTTTCAAAAACCATGACTTTCGTCCTTGATAAGTTCTAAATAATATGTTTTACAAATAAATAAAAATAAAAGTAAAAACCCATAAACACTACAAACAACACGAACAACACGAACAACATGAACAACACTACAAACACGAACACGAACACATTTCACTTTTCCACTCTTTAATTCGACTTTTAAAAGTTTGCAAAGAGAGAGAAGTTTTATAAAAATTTGGGAGTGTGTTCCAAATAAGACTGCCCTTGAAGTGGAATGAATTTGTTCCATAGGTCGTAGGGGGAGCCGGCAGAAGATTTAATACAAAGGTAATTCTAAGGTTGTACAGTAAAAATTTCTAACAGATGTTTTGAATTAGTTTCGGACTCATATGACTGATTGATTTATAAATTTCAGTCGTAAACTGTTGCACATAATTAACAATCCATCAAGATCTAAAGCAAAGTTACTGTAGATTGCTCTTAGCGCACTCTTAGTGAATTCGGTCTATTATGATGCTTTTCCTTTTTGAAAAATTTTTTGTTATTTTTTCGTATCTACTTAATTATGCAGCTGCCACAAAATAATGAGGATGGTGGGATAAAAATATCTGGTTACCATAATGCAAACCGTGTTGCTAAATCTGCATCATGTCTAGCACAATGACCTGCAAAATCTCATTACTTATTGCTTAATCTGTAGCATCACTTTCACTAAATGTTGATGGAGATATTAATTGGTTTAGTCCAGCCTCTTCATGTTAAAGATTTATGGCCAGTTTTAACCTTTTATAGCTGCGACATTTTATCTGCTTTTGAATTTTTGTAATTGACTTCAACGTCATAGAAAAGTTATGGATTTGTAAGGGATGACAAAGTCTAAAAATTTACTAGGCATTTTTGAGCTTCAAGTCTTTCAAAATTTGTTCTTTTCTAAGTCTATTCTAAAATTTTTTAAACGATTTTTAATAGCTATTCAATTAATAAAATCAGTTCGATCAACGGGAAAATCGTATGGTGAGTTAGAATAATCTGAAGTCATATGACAAATATCAAAGAAGGATCAAAGATCATCGTAGGATCTGGAAGACAAACTCCATTATCCTAACAAACTAAAAAAGGACTTTCTAAATGCATTTGGAGACTGTGCAAACTTGGGTTTAGCCCGTCCCAAGACCAAGTCAAAGATCTAGTAAATGAATTTGATAATCTTCAGAAATTAACTGTGCCATTTAATAATAATTACCCTGAAAATGACTGGATGTTTGCTTTCATACCAAGAAACAGATTGTCTTAAAAAAAAAAAAACTCACATGTTAAGTGCAGCTTACAGAAGTACAACATCTGTTTATCATTTATGATCATGATTATGTCGTAAAAACTGAATGAACAGAAATTGTCAGCAAATCAAATATGGAACTCTGGTGAGATTGGGTTTTTGAACGACCTCCTTAAATATAAAATTGTCATTGTCAAAAGGGACTACTTTTCCAATATTCCTATCAAAATAATCAAAAATTTTTTACAGGAGCAAATTAAAATGCTAAAATTACCCCCTCATGATAAACTCCAACCACTCAATGTTGGATTTTGAATAAATTTTACAGCGAGAATTCTGTCATTTACAGATCTTATTTTACAGGAACTCTCTATGCATTATTACAAACAGGTATTCTCCAATGCCTTAAGGAATTTTTCTGGGGTTTTTTATAGCTGATGTTGTGACAAGCATCAACCGATAACTGTTTTTTCTTTTCAGTACACAATTTTATGGTCGAAAATTCCAATTTTATGCTCTAAATCCAAATTGAAATTTTCTATTACCTATGTTCGTTTTTCAACTGCTTTTAATATCCTAACATTATATATTGCAAAAATTGCTTGTAGTTAATCAGTTTGCTTCATTATTTTCCCTAAGTGAGTGAGTTATTGCGTATGAGACAGCAGTTTTCTAACTTTAGGTATTATAAAGCTAAACTTTAGGCTAGTTGTCCTGGTTGTAGAAACACTCAAGGCATTCTATCTCAACAAAAATTTTCAGTTTTGAGTGTTTATTAAATATTTCATACATTTTTGATTTTATTTTTCTCAATAAACCATGTAATCAGACTTGAATATTCATCCTTTGATCTGTATGAATACCTGCTAAAATGTTTGTTTGTTTGTGCCAAATTCAGACCTAAGGTTTAATATTTTGCAATTTGTTAAGACTGATTTGCTGTTTTTGGTTGTAAATTTTTATGAAGATATTTTTATGGAAAAAGTTAATCAAAGAGCTGAAAAATAAAACAAATTTAAGCAGTAAAATATTGCCTTCATTAATTAAAAATTAGGCCACCTTTTGTTTTTACTTATAAGAGCTACCTATGTCATTGTATATTTTCATTAATTAAAAATTAGGCCACCTTTTGTTTTTACTTATAAGAGCTACCTATGTCATTGTATATTTTCAACTAGTAGATGTGACAAAAAATGTAAAAACTTCATATATTTTTTTTTATATTTAGGCCAGGCTTAAATTGAATTTCACAGGATGGTTAAGAATTAAAATTTGTTTAGTTTGAAATTTAAAAAATTTCATTGTTCAGCACTTTTAAGTTTAGGGATTGATGAATATATTTGTGTTTTATGAAGGAATTTTCATAGGCCAACAATTCAATCTTGTCTAGTTTTATTCTTTTATTAATCTCATGGAATTAAAATTATAAATATATAACATAAATACATAAATATATAATAAATAAATACATTAATAATGAAAATTAAGAAATTTAGCCATCAAACTTTTGACTAAGTATCAAAAATTCATTTTTTTTTCAAAGAGTTTAGAATCATTGAGCTTGTTTATGTTTAGGATATGAACAGTCAAAATCATTATGATTCTGGTGCTGCTATGGTTGGATTGTCTTGCTTTATATCTCCTGATTTGGCACGAGATCTAGCCAATGATATTATGAGCATGGTAAGCTTTTATATCATCGTCCTGGATAAAACTTGAAATTTTTTTGCCAGCACATTTATGTACATAAATATATATTTATATATAAATTTATTTATATGAATATATGCTTATTCAAGCATATATATTTTTGCAGTTTTTTTAATTTTACAGATCAAAGTAATATTTTAGATTTGATATTAGCTGGCTGTGAGTAAATTCACAGATGGGTGACATAACATGCACTCTGATGAGCATACTTTATATGCTATATGTTTTCCATGGAATCTAAGGCTATTGAAATCTAAGTTATACTGTTTTTTATTTATTTTTTAATTTTATGTGCTTTTATAGATTCTTTATTGAGTATTTGCTCTGCTCTGTTGTTCACATGTTTTAGTTCTATTTTAAGCAAGATCTTTTCTGCTTCTTGTGTTATCATGTGTGTTGTTTTTATAACATAAAAAAATCTCTAAATATCACAAAACATTTAAAAAATGAATTTGTTACTTTTAGGTGGTCTCATCAAAGCCATATATTCGGAAGCGAGCTGTTTTACTCATGTACAAAGTCTTTCTAAAAGTAAATATTTTTAATACGTAACAATTAATTTGAACAATTAATCGTTTTCGCAGTGCCCTTAGAACCTTTTCTTTTATGAATCAATTGGGTTTACCTAAGAAAATCCAAAAGTTTATTGGTGTATATGTGTTTGCTTAGGGAAATATCAACGATTTGTTTTTTTGATAATCACAAATATTGAGTAAAAGGGTATCTGGGAGCAACAAGTATGTATTTTAACTTCTTTTGCACTGATATTTATATAAAGCTGCTTTATTTATATGACAATAAGCAGTTTTTACTAATAATTAGATTTAATTTTATTTGTAATTTAAATCTTTCTTAAAAAATTAATATGTTTATTCCCTGTTTCATTTCTTATCCCCCATTCCTCATCCGCCATTTACTTTTTTTTTTTAAGAATCAACTATTAGAGAGTGGTTATGTAAAGTTTTCACCCCATGTAATACCACATCAAATTTAAAAAAGAAAACTGGCTATGGTAAAGTCATAACTGAGCAAAAAAAAAACAAAAAAAAAAAAAATAAAGAAATAAATAAGATGCTATAGAAGCTTTACCACAAATTAACTGAAAGCAATTTGGCCATCCTGAATGTCTCACATGGATTAGAGTCTACCTGATACTGGCTCTACTAGATACAGTTGAGAAAGCCAGCTTGAAAACTAAACCATTAATGGGTCAGACATCTGTAGCACTGTTGTGGGTTTTAGTGCAGCGCCTTTCAGACAAATTTAAAATAAATGTGATAAATAAATAAATAGTAGTCTTTAAATTTGATGTAATTTAGAAATAAAAACTTCTGAAAATAATTATTATCAGTTTCTGGATAAATCTATTAAATTTATATTAAGTCGAATGTATTCAAAATGTTTTTAAAACAACTGCCGATTTGACCAGGTTGAAAAAATCATGCACAAAGTAAACTTGTGCATCAATTTGTGATTAAATCAGAAGATGATACTTAAAAACAAACAAGACAAGAAAGTTTTTGAGAAGCCAGTTGAATTAAAACGATGTTTTTTACATATATTGAGAAAATGCAACTGATGTAAATGTGAAAGCAAATGTTACTGAGAATAAGGAATTTGGAGCACTGTTTGTTAGTTTTAGTTTGAACTCTGCTATTGCAAAGTCTGTTTCTAAACCCAAAATAACTGCAGACATGTTTTAAGAATTGGGTTCTTGCCAATGTAATGATAATTTATAATGATATGTTAAGGTGATTTTAAGGTGTTTTAATGCAATTTTTTTACTTAATTTTTTAAAAGGACAGTAACCTATAACAATATTACTACTCATTTTTTGTTTTAAGTAAACACAAATAAACAAACAATAAATTTTATATTAATATATTATTAATATATTATTTTATATTAATACCTTCTAGTTATTAATTTTTGTCTGGAAAAGTATTAAGTTTTTTATTTATAACAAAAAATTGCAAAAGTCCTCACAATAATATAATATAATAATATAATAATGACATGCTTTGACATTGGCATTGACACATCAGTTATTTTGCTAGAAATTTCCTATAGGGCAACTCGTACTATTGATGCAATCAATTTTGATGAACAAATAATATTCAATATCAATAGATCTCATGACTTCATTAAAGCTCATGGCTGTCATAATATTCTGTAAGAATACAAAAATTACACCAACATTCTCTTTTAGTCACTTTAAAGATAAACTTTTATAATTGCCTGAATTCTGAGTTTTTTTTTGTTTAAATATGGGAGCAAGTCAATGCTATTTTGGTCCTTAAGAATAATTTTAGAATTTTTGAAAAGTTAATAGCTAATTTTACTTCTGCTGTCGCTTAGTGAAACTTGAAAAAACACTTATTTGTGCCATTATACTTATTTTGACTCCTGTAAATTAATCTATGCTTTTTAAAATTCTTTAAAGATTTAAAAAATAGTCAATTAAAAAATATCAATACTTTGCAGGTTTTTTTTTGACAAAAGGATTTATTTCAATTGAATTTTTCAAATAAAATTTCAAAGCAACTACATATTAGATTTCTGCTGCTCTCTATCTGGTATCAATTATGATTTTTCCTCGTTCCGTTCCGTTCCGTTTGGAGTTTTTCGTGAATTTCTTTTATTTATTTGGCATGTAAAGGCTTTGATATTGAAAGCCTTAAATCAACTTTGATCAATGTCACCTCAAGTGAATGTTCAAATTTTTTACTACTGATTCAGAGGTCGTTACAGCTTGTGAAAAATTTTTCCTCTTATACAAGGATTGAGCTCATGATCTTGTCATATCTAAATATTGGCCAAACAGTTTTAAATTTGAACATACAAAGCACAAAAGTATACTAAGAATGAATAGGGGTACATTTATGACAGAACCAGCTTGTCAAATCATATTGCGCATTTTAAAATCCAGTTTATCTTTTAAAAGTTAAAGAACAGCCAACCATACACTGATGACTTTGATTTGATTTTCTGCTTGATTTGTGCGTCATCTCCTTGAGCTTTTTGACTTGCTGATGTATATTATTTCATGTTATTGACTTGAATTTTCTAACTTTCCCAGCGTGTCCAGGCACGGCAACTTATTTCAGTATCTCTTGCTCATCTCTTTGCACGAATCATAAAACTACAAGAAATTTTAAAATACTCTTTGATACAAATCCTTTCTATTTCATTGTATACATTCGAGGTGCAAAATTGCAATAGTTCTATAAGAATCTAAATGTTCTGTTTTATCTTTTGATTGCTCAAAATATTTACGCAAAAACATACATTGTTATTTCAATCTAAAATAAAAAAAGAAGCTAATGTGTATAAAATCAAAATATAAAATTATTAGAAAAAAAATAATAGCCGTTTTAAATTAAAGTCAAATTCTTTTAGAACTGTTAATACCAAATAAATGTCCCCAAAAAACAAAAAGCCAAAAAAAGAGTGTAATTACAAATAAATTTGTGTGCCTTTCCTGGATAAGACCGGGATTTTGATATAATAAAAATATCCATGTCATGGGGTGGCCTTTGGTAGCCGGGTAACAAATGAAAAGGTAAGCGTGATTAAAAATCATGTCCCCAATAATTTTCTGGATGCATCCCTGAGTGCACTTTTTCAGATATTTCATATTTATTTGCGTTTTCCTATACCAAATATGCATTGAAAAAATAATGTTTATTAAATGAAGTGCACACAAAATAAATAAAACAGACACAAACATAAAAGAGATGAACAAGAAAAATGCAGTCATATGAATTTGTTACAATTTGTTAATGATTTCATGTCGAAGACTGTTAACTGGAAGCCATACCTTGACAAAAGTATTAAATATTAAAGAGAACATCGCAATAATTATGATCGTTTTGCTGTGGCTGGCAAAATGAAATTTCAAAACAAAAAAGTGCTAACTTTTATTGGCCGCATACCAAGGGAACTTTAATATGCGAGTCAAGAAGGTGCTAAGTTTTAAGCCAAAGTATATGGTGTGTAGAGCCATCTTAATACAAGAGGACTGATAATTAATTAGGCCATTTTTTTATAGTGTTATTTATTTTAATATAGTTCCCTGAAGCATTGCGACCCGCTTTCCCACGTCTAAAGGAACGGCTTGAAGATGATGATTCAGGTAATAAATTAATTTTGGTCAGTAGAATACTATAATGTGTTTAATAGGTAGCTCTTTTTGGGGAAATTCAATAACAGTCGTGTGAATACAGTGCTGTTTTTTTATCTTTTTTGCATCTTTCAAAGATCTAGTTCTTAAAATCTATTTATCATTGTGTCTTTTTAATATTTTTTCTGAAATTAGGACCTGTTTTTAAGATAGGATATTTTAAAATACTGGACTTGTTTTTAAGACACAGAACTCGTTTTTAAAACACAAGACTTGTTTTTAAGACACAGGACTTGTTTTTAAGATACAAAACTTGTTTATTTTGGGAAAAATTCTTGTTGTTATGAAAAAAACTTTCTCAGACTAAAATTTATCATAACACATATCCTAAATTTGAGATTACTTAGAGTTTTAAAACACTCCCCTTTTTACTCGTCTGACTTCTTTCTTTAGCCTTTTGGATCTGCGTTTTGTCAATTACTCTGCTGAGATATATACTTTATGATTTTTTATAGGAGTGCAATGCGCAGCTGTCAATGTTATTTGTGAGTTAGCTCGTAAACACCCAAAGAATTATCTTGCTTTGGCCCCTTTGTTTTTTAAGTTAATGACCACTTCTTCAAATAACTGGATGCTTATAAAGATTATTAAGCTGGTATGTTATTAATTAAATTATTACTTCAATAAATTAATATTGTATTGAGATTTGCCATAAGATAAACACAGACATGAGATAATTGCACCTCTCACCTTCCCTGCTCAAGTATTTAGTCATTTGTTTCAACATATATATATTCATAATTTTAATTTATCATCATTTATTAATTTCATTTATTATGAATAACAGGGTGTTTTAGTTTTATTTTTTGGATATTGCATTTTTAAGTGTAAATTCGCAAGAAGACATGCTATTGCAAAAATTTTAAAACACTTTAAATTGATCTCTAAAATATCTTCCATCAAAGTAAGATTATATGATAATAATTTTTTTTTTTAGTTAATAAATTTCTTTTTATTAATAAAAATCAACGGTATTTACTATATATAACACTCTGTTTTAAATTGCTTTTAAACGATTTCTTTTTCTTTAATTTTTTCCGTTCAAGTGTGAGGTTCTTAAAATTTTTGTTGAGTTTGTAAAATGCACAGTTTAGATCGATTTATTTTTACGAATGCAAACAAAGTTAGGGTGCTGTTTTCATAAAAACATAACAAAAAGCTTTAATGTAATGCAGCTTTTATTCACGATATCAGTTTACGATTATCAGTTCTTATGAATAAGTTTTTTTCATTTCGTTTTGTCGGGTCTTTAGCCTCAATGTTTTAAAAATTCTAACTGGGAATCATTTTGAGGTTGAGATTTGTTCTTAATTTTTGGGTTTAATTTAGAGGCTTGTTGTTCTTTCATAAAAGAGAAAGTTATAATTACAAGCATTTTTTGTGAAGAAAACTCAAGGATTTGTTGTTATCATGATTTAAGTTAGACTCGTCAGCCTCAGGTCTCTTGTATAGCACCAGTCTATTTCAGCTCACCAGAAAATTTGCAAATTTTAGGCATGAAATAAAAGAAACCATTTAAGCTTGCTTAAGATAGACGCCTCGATAATTCAATAATTCTAGATTTTGAGTCTATACATATTTCTATATTTTGCATTCAGTCTTTCGAAGCAGGTTTATCGAGCCACCACAATAGTATGGTAGTCTTGTAATTTACGGAGGCTTAATGAATTAGATATTCAACATTGTTTTAAATAAAGTTTGGCCAAAAATAACCTTATATAAATAAATCATAAGTGACTAGGAAGCATCATTTAGGCCATGTGCTTGGGATTTTTGTTTTACATTTTATAATGAAAGTTTTTAGCATAACTGTAAATAGTTTTAAAAAATATTAAATATTATTTGGTTTATCTTAGCTGATTTAAATTTGTTTCTGAAGTTAAAAGGAAATTTTCAAAATGGTTTTTCTTTGTAGTGGCGCTAAATTTTCATTAATAACGACTTTTAACAAGATGAATATTGATTTGTTGTTATTTCTTAAAAAAGATTCTGGATGTCGCTCCCATGCATAGATAAGAAGACACTGGTTGCTTGATAATAGCCGGTTAACTTCATTTTCAAGATAGAATGAAATTGTTTTTTTGCAAAGAATTAAATTATTTCTGAACATTCTAATTATTTTTATCTAGTTTGGTGCTTTATGTCCATTGGAACCAAGGCTCGGAAAAAAATTGCTCGAACCTCTAACTAGCCTTATACACAGGTATATAAGATATATTTTTTGATATTTATTATTAACAACTTTATCCATTTACTTAAAAAAAATTTTTTTTTGCTTTTAAATTTCTTTAGGGTTCTAAAAACTGATCTTATGCTTTGTATGAAATCATGAAATTACTATGCATTGTATAAAATATTCTGATTTTAGTTATTATTTATAACAAAAATAAACCATTATTTGATCTTATTTTAATAAATAATTTATGTTATTTATGATATTCATATATTCATCTCAGCATGATATGGTTTGTTGGGAAAAATGGAAGCCTGTCTTACAGAAGGATAGTTTTATTTAACAATACTGAATAAGCATTCCAAACTAAAGCTAAACAAAATATTAATTTTTATTTCTTTTTTCTTTTTTTTTTATTTCTTTGGCTGGCGAGCTTCAATTCCAACCCTCTGAAAAATAAGACGTTGCAGATGTTTATCAATACTGTAGTTGTTTCATACGGTCTCAGTGGTGTTAATTAGAGCATTTACGCTTACAAAATTTTATACGACATAATAAATTTTTTTGCTTAGAAGGGTCCATGACAAAAATAACAGCAGTACATTCTAAATCACCAAATTTTTTTTCCAAAACTCCTATTGGCTCAGTATTTACGGGTACTTGAAATTTGCCTGCTTCCCTTTCTCAAATCATGTGCAGCACGATGCCATAAGTTTCTGCGGTTTTTATCTGTTATTTATCTACTTATAATAGAGGTATGGAGCTGAAAATTTTAACAGATACACAAACACAGAAACTTACTGCATTGGGCGGCTCCTGGTACACTTGCCGAATTTCATCAAATTTGGTGCAGATTTTCATTTTTTTGTGCTTCTTGGTATGGAATGACTCAGAAGTGAAGATATGAGAAGAACAGTCCTTCAGAATTAAGCTTGAAAATTGGCAAAGTAATCAGCATGTTAAAATCGCTTAGATTTTCTGAATGCCTAAATGAAATTTGAGGGCTGAATCCTGCTTAAAGTAAGCTATTATAAGTAAACCTTTGATCTTGCTCAACTTATGTATTTGATGAGTATTTCATTCAAGAATTTCATTAGGAGGTAGGTCAAGAAGCAATTTCAAAAAGTAATATAAAAATTATTTGTTTACCTCTTCCCATTATATGTATAAAATTAGATAATTTTAGAGATAAAAGAAATAAATAAGTAATGGCTAAATACACGTTTGGCATTGTCACCAAATTGTTTTTTTGCAAAAATTGAATATTTTACATTTACCATTTACTGTTTATAATCTAAGCCATGTTGTCTTTTTCAGTACAGTCATATTTATTTACATGCGGCTTCGGCATGGCAATTTGTTAAGATATAGATTGACCTAACTCTTCAAGCTGCTTCATATGTGGAACTATTATAGTACAACCGGTACTAACTGTTGACTAACAAAAACTAATTTCTTACAGATCGTGTTCTGACATCAAAATGTGTCGCCGAGAGAGAGATTTCGTTAAAGCTGCGAGAAAAGTCTTTCAATCACCTAGTACAAAAAACTATTATACAAAACAAACAAACAAATACAGCCAATCAGGAATAAGGTGACATATTATGCACACACCGTAAATCACCGAACATATTAAAAAAATAGACCTTCAAATCTGACTGGAATCTGGGAACTCATTTCCCTTGAATACACTCACACTATTGAAAACTCTTAGCTAGGTTTTTGACATCTTGCTAGTTTTTGTATTGATTAAAATTCTTGAAAAAATTTTTCTAGAATAAATAGTTATAAATTGTTATTTGAAGTGATTGCTGAGAAAGAAGACGATAAACGTTTTGATGATGATGATGACCTTCCATTTTGATGTTGTATATTAGTTTTACATGCAAAATATTATAAATTGAGAGAAACATGTAGATATTAATAATGCAGTAAATGAATAAGTCTGAGCAAGCCTTCCATTTTAAAGCATACTTGAGATATAGTGACATTTTATTACATGATCCAAATTATGTGTTTCATCATTTTGAACCGAAAAGGTTGCA
>JAUZNK010062548.1:0-14762 GCA_035046665.1 Euphysa ruthae
TATATATATATATATATTTATATGTATAATATACATATACATGTTATGTATATCTATATGTATATCTATATATATATGTATATGTATTGGGAAAAATCAAAATTTTATTTGTGAAAGGACTTTACGGCTTTGCATAGACAAGAGTCTTTCTGGCAGTATAAAGGTAATTTTTTTGGGGTGTGTTTTAACCAGAAAGTCAGTATCCGCCAATGTTGCTCACGTAAAGGAAATGAAACATAAGTCAACTGAGGTTCGCATAAAGCAAAGATAGAGACCTAGAGGTTTTAAAAAAGGTTACAATGACAGTTTAAAAGCAAAAGTAAAACATGACTCTTTTTTGAGGTTATATAGACATACTTTGGTCATATTTATTTGTGCTTTCTTTTTTATAGTTTTTATAGCTTATTTATTTTTACGGTTTCTGGAAAAGTCAAAGCAAGGTATCTTTAGTTTTACTTCATGTTAGGAGCTAAAATTTTCTGGAATTTTAACCTATTGTGCCTAATCCAAGTTGACATTTCTAACATGGTATGCTAGTGGTTTTTTTGTGAGCAATATTACCTTCTCTAATTAAAATATTATAACTCATTCAGTTTAAAAGATTTTAGAAATTCTATCGGCCATGTGTAGTAAAATAGGATATATATTCGAAGTTTCAGGCTATATATCTCAGCCATACCATGTTCATCATGTTAATAAATTATACTACTTTTCCGCCATTGTGAAAAAATTAGAAAGGAGGAAAAATTGGTATTGGTGTTACTGGTGTAAAACATGTGTAAGGTGTACATTACTTAATTGTATTGATGAGCATTGGTTACACATTAAAAATAAAAGTAGTAGAAAAGATCACAAATATTGCTGCATTTTTTTTGTGCGTTATAAATCTTGGTTTTAAATCTGTTTTGTTAGCATCTTGGTATGATAAAGTGGTTACAAAGATAAACAATGTCCAGCAGATACTAGATAAAATACAAAATAAAATGTCGATCACAGCAGAAAAGATTAGTGAGATGGATGCCTACATTGAAGCTGACTGTTCTGTGATATGCAAACATAGTAAAAAAAACTTTTTATATTGTTATAGTTATGATTATTAATGGAACTATTTTTAAATTTTATCACTTACAAATTTATTTTTACATTAATTTTAAAGATCATTTATAGATGTGTTAATTTTTCCTAAGAGGTAATCAACTTATTTTAAAGGAGGACCCTGGAAACTTTTTAATTTATAGGAGTATGGTGAAATAAGTGAAATTTTGGAGGCAAATATAATAACGCTGCTATAGCAATCAAAAAATTTTATGGCACCTTGAAAAGATAGCAATGCTTTAAAAATGACAATGGCTACTTTAAAAAAATTTTTAGAATCAAAAATATTACTATTTCACAGTCAGTTTTGGAAGTTTTTTTGAAATGTTTATCATTATTTCCGGAAAAGTGAAAAGAGTAACAGGAATAAATAAATAATTAATAGTAATAATTACATACATAATTATAATAATTGAAATTTGTAAATATGTTTTTTGTAGTGTAATCTACTATAGATTTCCAATTTTTTAGAAAGCAACTTTTTTAAACGGAAGAAATGTCAAGTAAAATGTTTAATCAAGAAGAAACTGAAAGAAGCGAAAAGAAAAGTAAAGAAATTGAAGCAAAAAGTAAAATCCTTTTCTTTTTGATTAGAAAAAAATTCTATTAAACTTTAATTAGGTATTTTTAAAAATGATTCTAGTATAATTCCTGTTTATTGGTAATGGAACTTATGATGACCATATTTGCCCTAATGTATAATTTAAACTAACTCATTAAGAATTTCAAATCCAGTTAATTTTTTCACACAGAAATGCTTAGTTGAGAGGTTAGGTATTGAGCAGCACCTTAGATAGACTGTTTTAACTGGTGATGATCCTATTAATTCATATTTGACCATTTTTAAGTACACGAGTGTCTTACCAAATTATTTCATGGTTCATTGTTTTGTATTTTTTTTGTCTTTTAACTGGTGTTAGATAAAAATGACTGTTGTCAATTTCTTTTGTTTCTGATCTTGAGTTTTCCCAAACATGATAATTTCAAAATTTTTGTTCTTCTTAGGTGATCAAAAAACTAATTCATGCAATATTTCTCGAAAGATATTTTTTTGAAATTTTTGATGGTATAAAATATTATCTTAGATTAGTTTAGTATGTCGACCATTATGAAATTTTTATTCCACCAAGTACCTTGGGCCCTAAGGCACTATCAACAAGAAGAGACTTTCATTTTGTCAATTAAGTGTATTTAAATTATTGACCTTCTTCTCCGTCTCAAAATGATATAATTTTGTAAAAAAAAGGCTTATGATCAATATGCGTCTCTAAAAACGCTTATGACCAATATTCGTTTCTAAAACGGTTTATGACTGATACGCGTCTAAAAATTTGATAAATTTTAGCGAAGACTGGATTTTACCATCTAGAAGTGTAAATTAGGTTGCTTAGAGCTGTTCAAAACTATTTTTATTTTTCAAGTAAGCGCTCTTATTCAAAAAAGGAAATAAAAATACTTTTATAGTAATAAAGAACCTTGTAGTAACTAGGACAATTTGGGCAAATCAATATTTAAAAAAAGTAGTTTATAGTCAATATACCTAAAGTCCATTACAGAATTACTATTAGGGTTGTCGTAAGATAAGATCTGAAGAAATACTTTTAAAATATTCCTCATATTAAATTAAAAACACATAATAACCTTTTTTGAATGCATGAAAGAAATTTTAATTCGTTTCAAAGCAAAATTTATTAAATTTTTTTGAAACATATGAGAGGAAGAAAGATTTTAGGGAACGTGGATCTCATGTTAAGAGAGTGAAAAAGTTTTGAGAGGTGATTCAAATAAGATTCAGATAAGTTTTTGAAAAAACTTGTAAATAGAATAACTTTTTTGAGGAAAATGGGAGATTAAAAAAAAGCGAAAAATCACAATAAGTTTATATTTGAGAATATTGAATATTTAAGCAACTTTTTAAAAAGAAAATTGAAGATTAAAATTCATTGCAGAAAGGAATGATTATTTTTTTGACAACAATGAATGATTAAGGTAAGTTATTAAGGATTTACATAACTTTTTAGTTTACATAACTTTTAAAATAAAATGGAAATTTTATGCATAAAATGGAAGTTTGCACACAAGTTTTTGAGAGAAATAAATGATCAAAAATATTTTTTTTTAAATCAATTTGAAGATTTATATAATTAGTGAATAAAAATGGAAGATTAAAAGACATTTGAAGAGTAGAATCATAAAACTAAAATAAATATTTGATAAAAATGGTAAATAAAAAGTGGATTTATATTTGAAGGTTATATATATATATTTTTTTTTTGGATTAGGTAAGATTCCTGTCAGTTTTTAAGAAAATCTGAATATTGAATTTTTTTTTGCAGCGGTAAACTATTAAAGAAAATGATTATCATGTAATGTAGGAAATTGAAAATTACAATTTTTTAGAAATTTTAAGATTTTCGAGAAGAAGGAAGAAAAGTTTTTAAGGAGACTGGGAAATTAAAAGAAATGGAAAGAATTAAATTTTCTGTGGAAAATTGGAATTTTTAGAAATTCTTCAAAAACTCATAATCTTTCCAATTCCTCAAAATTTTAATATTCTATTTTTTTCCTAAAAAAACCTTAAATCTTTAGTTTTCCACAAAATCTCCGTTTTTCCTTAAACTTCAATTTATCTTCTGTTTTAATGAATCTTTCAATTTCAATTTAATTTTTTTGTTTTCCTATTTTATTTATTTACTGTTTTGTTAAAGATTTACTTTAATTTTATCTTTTCCATTTATTTTATTTTTCTATCTTCTAATATTTAAGACAATCTTTTATTTTTTCCAGAAAAATTTATTTTTGTCTTATATTTTCTATTCTTCGAAAACTTACCCTAACTTTTTTTAACCGTCTGGAAAAGTAAAAATTAGTTAATATTTCAAAAAAATGCAAGAGGCTTCCTTTTATAGAAGTTTCACCAAAAGTATTTATCTGTTTATTTATTATTTAATTTTTATTTATTAAAATATTTACAAAAATCTGTTTATTTTGAATATTTGTTTTATTTTTTTTTACAGAAAGTAATGGTTTGTTTGAGCAAATTTAACAGAGAAGAAAATCTACATATGCTTTATATGTAAATGCATACATTCTATAAATAAAAATAATATAATTAATGATTTATTTGTTCCCAATATAAAAATAAAAAACATTTTTTGCATTATTTTTAACACAGTATAAAAAAGTTCTTTTCTTTATTTTTTTACCTTTCCCTGAAGTCCATATATACAATATACATGATATACCATCTGGTTAAAACGTTTAAAATACTCAAATTATTTTATTGTTTAATTGATTGGTCAATTCTTCTTACAATATATTATTTTTTAAAAAGTTAAAACCTCAAGAGAACAGTACACTGCTGCAATAAAATTCTTTGTTGCTATTTTTGCAGTAAAAAAAGTTTATATTTCTTTTTGTCATAACTTTTAACCCTTTGACCGTTACAATAAAAGTTTTAGGCTGTTCTAGAATACGTGGGTCATTTTCAGATTTTTTCATTTTTTCTTCATCCATATTTTGATTCAAAAATTTTAACCACTAAGAAGTATAATTTCATACTGAAAATGGAATAATTATCAAAAGTTTATATACAATATTTTTAAAAGATTTTACTGTGTGAAATAATTTAAAGCAAGGAGCAGGACATAATCCTACATCGCATTCAGAACATCGATATCGATTTATTTTAAAAATATTACTGGTTTAATAAAAAAATAAAATATGATTAAAATAAAGCGACATTAAAAAGGAAACCTAAACTACCATCAATCAATGATAGATTAAGTAAAGGTAAGATTAGCGAATTCTAAGCTTTCATTTTTAAGCTAACAAAAAAGGTTAAAAGTGTCCAAATATTAAAAAATTGGTTTTTGTTTTTAATAAATTACTCAAGCTATAAAATAAAATTTATTTATCTAAATTTTATTATAATTAATTTTAATATTATTAATTTTATTTATTTATTAAGTGAAATTTTTAATAAAACCTGATGACAAAGAAAACTATGTTGCTAACAACGTGAAAAATTGCATGAATATAAGCATTCTATGAACGTCACAGTTTCATAGTCAATATTTATCAATATGTATATTTATACAAGAATGAGTAATAAACTTTCCTTTTAAATTTGCATTTTTAGATTCGAAAATGTTGTGTTAATTTTTATTCCTAATCAATTTCAATTCATTCTTTTTTTTTAGTACCGTCAAACAAAATACAATATCATTTTAACCTTGGTAGAAAAATCCAACAAGTTGGCAGGTGCAGCTAAAGGTAAAATATAAATTTAAAAAAAAATTGGTTTTGACTGTAAAATACATATTCCTTTCAGAAATTTATTATTTATTGGTAGTTGTAGGATTATTGCATAAATTTTAATGGGTTATTGGTTTTATATATAAGGGAGTTATTAAAAATATTTAATGTCTTTTAATTTTTAAATAATTGTAGTTTGTTTTAATTAAGACAATAACTTCTTAGATTATTTCTGTAAGTGATACAATGTAAAGTATATTGACCATATTTTGCCAACAATATATATATTAAAAAAAATTTTTTTTTAAATTTGTTATAATGGTGGGAGATCATCGAAAGCCAAACTTATTAAAAGATGACCGCCCAAAACAGGGTTTGGAGGGAAGGCTTAGCACACGTAAAGCTTATGAACTACCTCTGAGCCACATGCTGATGTGATTTTAACCAGGGTCTCTGAACATTAAAGAACCGTTAATCTATAAAAAACTATTTTGAGCAGCAATATTTTATAAACTATTATCAGCAAATATATTTTAATAATGTAAATGAAATTGTTATATACATAGAAGCCACACAAGAAATAATTTGTTAAAAATTTGTACACCTCAGAGCTAATTATTTAGCATTTTTTTTTTGGGTACTTTGTATTTATTTTCATTGATATAATGAAATTTTGATTAGAACTATTTCGAGATTTTCTCATATTGTGCAGAAAGGAATCTGTAGAATTAATAACAGTTTTTAGTTATAATTAAATAAAATATTATAACTATAATTAAATAACATATAATGAGTTAAATATTTATTCTGGCTACGTTTCAGGAGACAACCTGCTCCCGTCTTCAGGCAAAGTGCAAATAAATTTCTAAAGTTTATATAGTTTTTTAGTAAGATCAAAAATACTTCTGCACTTCTGATTAGCAATAATTTGGTTATTTGGAGAAAAAGCTTATGTGACAAAATTTGATTATTTTTTACATAAATTGGTGGTTTTCAAGCTGCTCTACTGATGACATTTATTTTTACATGAAGTACTTTAAAAAGGTGATATATTTACAGAATAAAAGGATATATGTAACATAAAACAATAAAGTAGTTCGTCAAAAGAGTTATGTCAAATCTATGGAGGATAAAAGACATAACTATTTATCAAGAAGACTCAAGTTACATCTTTCTATAGCTAAAAAGAAGCCAGTCATATTTTTTCGAAGTGATAAAAGACTTAAGTAACAATTTTTCAAAGTCAGAAAAAAGTAAGTTACATTTCTCAGTTAAAAAATAACATTGCGTTGCAGGGTGTTCTAATTCTAACATTCGATTTTAAATTTGAAGAAATATATCTTTCGATTGAGCTGATTTAAAGATATTTCGACAAAGTGCGATATGGTGTTTACTTTTGCAAATATTCCCAGTATGCAAAAGAGATGATATATTGAAAGAACGGAAAAAGGCTAGAGAGAAAATAATCAGAGGTAAAAAAATTTACCATTAATGTAGATAAACTTAGTCTTTAAAACTCAGAATTTTCGATGTTATGTATGAATCTTCTTCTAAGAATAAAATACTTTTACGTTCTTCCTTTCTTGAAAGTAAAGTTTACTATGTTTGAAAGTGTTTGAGAAAAACCTGAGCTAAGTATTTAAACTCTTTTATTCAATATACAAAGACTGGCATATCAAAGTTTAAAAAATAAAAATATTTGGCATGGAATTATTTAAAAGAGTTTATGTGGACAAAATTTCGCAGATCAAGCTAAAGGGAGGGTTTTGACTAAAATAATTAGTGTGAAGCAATTTTTACACATAAACATTTCGGTCTGATTTGATTGACTTTGCTATAAAGTAGGATTGAAAGCAAATTTTTAGCAGCGAAATAATTTGTTGCAAATATTTAATGAATCAGACATTAACATTCTTCACATATAAGTCATAAATGCGAATCGCGAAAGTTTCTAAGCCAACTCTACAAAATGTTCTCTGCACTTTAATTATAGTTCCATATCCATGACGAAGATGAAGCAGCCACAAATACAGAAATTTTGGGTGATTGCATCAATTTTGAACTGGAATCCAGCAATCTTCTCTCGGATTTAATTAAACATGTTGAAGAAAAATCAAAACAAACCCTGGTTCAAAGCAACAAAACGAAATATAATAGATACAAGACAATAGAAAGTAGGTCACAAAGGGACAAGGAAAACTATCCGTTACTACCCACTTGTTCTTCAACTTGCTCAAAGCATTGTACGATAAATCTAACTGATGAAGTCAGAGGTACGATTAATAGACATTACTGGGAATTAACAAAGGAGATGCAAAGACAGTCGATCCCCCATATGACTGAAACTTACACTCCATATCGCCCAACAAAACATACGATGGGGAAAAAAGGAGAGAAATATTACCCATATTTTTTTCCTTGAGAAAGAAAGAAGAGAAAAAATTCAAGTATGCCAAGTAATATTTTTGAGAAATCTTGGTTTTAAAAGTGATCGAGTAATAACAACTGTATTAACCAAAACACCAGATAAAAGGATTGCAGTTGTTTTTGGTGCTTGTGGCAAACATGAGCCAGCCAGCAAGAAGTCACAAGAAACAGCAGAAAAAAGTAACCAATCATATTTGGAAATACAATCCTTGTATTATATATCACCTGAGCATACTATAAGTTCAATGCACAGAGATTATATTGAAAGCTTTCAGGATAATGGATAATGTTTCCTACTCTTACTATCAAACAAAGGTCAAAAGTCTTAAAATTAGTCAAATTAGGAGAGGAAGAATGGAAGGTTTTCGAAATGCTTAAATTCTGTCTAACAGAGGAACACGTTAAGTGAAATCAACCATAATACAGAGTCAGAAGATGGGAAAAAAAAGTAAGAAAACTTTTCCAAATTTTATCATATCTGAAACTTTTCAAAAGCATATTGAAAAAGCAAAAAGAGCTTGATCCTCCTACAAAAATGAAAAAGAAAGAGTTGTAAGTGATGAAACAGTTGTCTCAGTTGACATGCAAAAAGTTATCATGCTGCCAAGATTTCCAGGTTTAAAAACAGCAATATTTTGTAAACGTCTCGTTTTGTTTAGTGACACTTAAGGGCATTTTCATCTTTTTTTTGCTATATTCGGGATTGCACAAAGTTTTTTTTTTGGGTAGATAGTTGTTCATGTCAGAATTGTTTTCTTTATACTCTGCAAATCAATGAGGTTAGTTGAAACAATGGTTCAGCAAATGGGATTGTTATTATAAATATTTTTGAGCCTTGCCATACTTTTATGTCCTCAGATATCTTTCATCACAGTGTTGAACAAGGCATGAGGAAAAAAAAGCGAGTCAAGGCTTTTCAATGCTTCGTACATTTGGTTAATTCATGTGGTAATTCTCTCTTGATGAACTACAAAATTTTTTTGGTTATTCCCAAGGTGTCTCCCAGGAAAAGTATGCAGGCAATAAACTAGTGTTAACAGATTTTAAAGTTGTTATGTTTAAAAGATGAAGCGATAATATTAGTTGGAAAAGAAAGCATACCCAAGAGCATTTTCTCAATTCAAAGTTCCTCAAAAAGAGGCATGTGAAATCGCAATGGAATGATTTTGAAGGTAAAGGTACAGAAGTGGTTTTTCCACAGCAAAAAAAAAAAAATTGTTTCAACTGTTGTTCCATTTCTGAAGCCATCTTGACGTTTCTTTTGGGAAAATTTGCCTATCAATGATAACTCAGTCAATCTGTTAACAGATAAGAGATCAGAGTGAATTTTTAGATGATTTGTGCTAAGATTGTATTTCTTGAATATACTGTTGCACCTTTATTTATTTACAAAATTTATTAAATAGAATTTTAATTCAATTTAACGTAAGGTTTACACTTTACCTTAAAAATATTCCAATAAACTTTTAATTGCAAAATTTGATTGTGTCCTAACTAAGGAAAAAAGACTTATGTTACAGGTAAATATTTTTGAAAAAGAGTTAAGTAATGTTTTTGGATAAGTCAATAGTGTTAAAAGACTTATGTAACATTTTCCATAAAAAAAGGTTATGTCTTTAATTCTATATTCGATAAAAATTGTTTTAACTAAAAAATATTCTAAAAATCTAAATTCATGAGAAAAAAACACGAAAAATTTTTTTTGGAGGCAAGAGTAGTTTACGTTAAGTATGATATCAGCAGAAGCTAGTTTGGATGTTATGTTGACATAGCTGGCGCCGTAAAGTGTTGGGATATAAGGATATAGAGCAGGTAGGATTGATTTTCGTTTGAATTTCAATTTTTTGGCCATAAAGTTCTTTTTTTCTCCAAACCTCATTTATAAATAAATTGTTCTTAAAATTTCTATAATTTCTATAAAATATCTTTTTAGGAGAAATCTTTTAAAATGATTACTTAAACATTGAATAGATTAAGGCATGATAATAACTTAGACCAGTTTCAAAAGCATTGGTGAACTGGAAACATGCTTTTTTATTGGTCAAAAATAGATCTAAGCACTTACCAGAGTGTGACTTGAAAAATGTTGTTTTTTTATAATGTGCACTAAACAACGATCTTCCATAAACTCTTTCATTTATCTGGTTCTAAGTTCATGTCACCAATAGCTATACAACAACCATATTTTTGTACTTAAAAATCAATAACTAAAGGTAAATTTGATAAAAAAGATACTCCATTTTTTTTATCTGTATTATAAACAGCAATGAATAGCCATTTATGGTTTTAAAAACGATTTCCAAAAGGATAGCCTGGAAATCTAAAGAAAGAGTGAAATTTGCAAGTAGCTTTGAAGGAATATCATGCAAAACATAATCTTTGTAAACTACTCTTGCATTCAAAAGACCCTCTTAATCTCAGCTAAAATAAAACAACATAACTGTATCGTATTCCTTGTAAAGATTGTTCTTTCTTATATATTGGTATTATTATTATTTATTAATGTATATTATCCAGGAGTAAAATTATTCATCAAACCAAAGGACACAAAGGTAAAAAATTCTGATCCGAACAAAAAAATCTCAACAGAATCTATTCATTCGTTTAATGAAGCCAACCGTATCAGTCTTATATTAAACCTTGCTGAAGTTTGTTAGCATAAGTAAATTCCTTACTATACCATTATTTTCCACAAAAAATAGCTGATTACAAGAAATATTTTTGATTTCACAAAAATTTAATCACTTTCAATTATATTTCACAATAAATAACTATTGCTAAAGTGTTTCTAGAAATTTAATTGTACTTTGCTTGAAGACGGGAGCTGGTTGTTTTCCAAAATGTTGCCAGAATCTAACTCATTATTTGGTTTTTACCTGTTAAAATGAATGAGCTAATAACAGTTTCTTGGTGTACATATTTGATAATTTATTTTTATCATTAATTTTTGGTATGATAAATTATTGACAATAAAAAAACGGGAATTTACGACGGGTATTCATCGTCTTCTAAAAGGGGTGGTTGAATTTTTATCATGCCAAGGAAATTTTATATGTTCCTAGTAACTGGAGTCGTTTATTTGTAAAAACCAATTTAGAAGAATTTGTTTATTTTTACCGTACCATTAATTTGAGCTGGCTGGTTAGAAGATGGAAAAGTTTTACCTATAATTTTTATAAAAGTATATATTTTTTTTATAATAATAAAAATCCTTATACCTTTCTAGATCATCCATATTGTTATCTTCAGTAGGAATAGAATATTGTCAGTATTTTCAGACATTCCCAAATTTCCAAAACAACAATTATTTTCCAACTAGTGGCCAGGTATTGTTCTAATTGGGTTTCTGGCAACTGTATCCGATAAGTTCTTGTTTATCCCTCTGTTTGTTCGTCTCTTTGTCTGTCTGTGTGTCTGTCTGTTTTTTCGCATATTTTTTCCATTATTTTTTAATGAAATTTAGTAAAAGGTTGTAAGATCATAATAGAAAGCAAGTGACAGTTTTGTTTTTTGAAAAAAAATCTAATTTTTTTGATATTAAGCCCAAATATTATAAAATGTTTCGCAATATGTAATGTTTTGATAAATTAAAATAAGAATTTATAATAATTTTATGATAATTGAATAAATAAAGTTTAAAAAATAATAATCGCAATCTATCAATAAAAATATAATCAAAATAATAATAATCACAATCTATTAATGGAGAGAAATTATTTAGAGAAGTAAACTCATTAAGTGCTTATCATACCATTCTGAATGTTATTTGAGGCTTTTTTCTGCACACACTTAGTCCTAAGGTTCATTTTTCTGGACACTGTTATTCCTAAAGTTAATTTTTCTGGAAACATTTAGTCCTAAGGTTAATTTTTCTGGATACACTTAGTCCTATGGTTCATTTTTCAGTTGGCTTCAAATTTATCATAGAAACTCTAATTTTCATTATGTGTATTACACTCGTAAGATATTTTACAACGATAGTTTAAAAATTATTTTCCTAGTCCTTACTAAGAATTATTGGTAATAGAATTTAGAGAGTTGTAGAAGGACATAGAATAGGTAAGACACATAGCTAACCTTGTGAAGTTACAAATTAAGAAAAATTATTTTGACCTATGATTTTTATATAAATTTTTGATTACTTTGGTATTTTTTTGTAGGCTTGATTGACAGCATACAAGCAACTGCTGACAAGGTGAAAAAGTTTGCAAGTGGCGGTTTGGCTGCTGTCAAAGATATAGCAAATACAGTTGCTCGGAACGTTATTGAAATACATTATGCATGTTTCAATACTTCTTTGAAGAAAGCTGCTTCTGCTTGTTTTGGGATCAATGTCAATGTGACTTTGTTAGGTATGATTCATTGTTTTGCTTTTTCTGGAAATATTGCATAAATTAATAATTTTCATATAAATGATTTTATTGTTTTTGTTTAAATGTTGATTCTTCACTCTTTGAACCACCACTACCAACTACCATTTCACAAAATCTTTGCTTTGATAACTTTGCCCAAATATTACAATTCTGTCTTTAAATGGATGTCTTTTTCATTTATTTTCATCAAACATAGTTATCTACAAAATTCTGAGTTGGTCATACTACTTCCATGTTGAAATTTGTGTTTAACAATCTTTTTTTTTTATATAAGAATAATCTAAGCAGTTTTTAAGATTTATCCTGACTTATTAGAAACTATAATTGGAACAAAAAAGTTTTTATTTCTTTTTGCTAACTTCAAACCTGTATTTAAGAAAATACAGGTTTGAATTTACTTATATCTTCTTTCACACTTGCTCTTCAAATGGAATATCCTTTAAATAGGATATAAGTAGAGGCTTCAGCAAAATGTCAAGTAAACAGTTGATCAATTGGAGAAGTAAGAGTATGAGATGGGCAGAAAAATCTCAAAAAATCTTTTTTTTTTTCAGAAATCTTTCTTCAAATGAGCATAAAGCATATGAATGCAGAAACAAGTGATAAAAGTGAACAAGTGATTAAAGTGAAAAAGTGATAAACTAATATTACTAAAAAAATTATATTCTTCAGAATGTAATAATAACCATAGGTTGGGAAAAGGGAATCTGCATACTAGATGTTATAATTGCATGTTTTTATTTTAGTGGTAACATTATAAAAATAGCAACTATTTATTAGGGAAATACAACAAAGTGTTTGAAGTGGAAGAATGTTTTGAATTTGGCTTCATGAAAACCATGGGAAAAGCTGTAGCTGATATTGTTTATCCTGGAATATCTTCTCTTAAAAACCAGATAAAATTAGCAAAAGAAAAATTTAGCTCAATTAAAGCAAAGGAAAAAGAAGTAACTATTTTTTTTAAAGGCAAATTTATACTAAATAGAAAAATTAAGACAACATGTCATCAGTTATAATATTTATTGAGCGACGTTTTGGGAGACAACCTGCTCCCATCATCAGGCTGGTTATAAAGATTAGTCCTAGAGATTATATAGGTTTTCGTAGGCTCGAAATCGAGTGTTTTCATAATTAAATTAGTTTATTCTTTAGATAATTGAAGAGACAAATTGTGCGGACTGTCGAGGAGGATTTTTTTTTCGAGTGTGTTCGCGGACTGACGGGAATGTTCATAGTGCGGGTTTCCAGATGTCGGGCAAAGTGTAAGGAATTCGGTTGATACGGTTTGGTTCTTTTATGGTGTGAATGGCTTCCTTGATTTTTCGTGAGATGAGTCGAGGTTCGGAATCGATAATTGATTTATCTTCCCAAATAAATGAATGATCCTTTTTCCATGAGTGTGTTGCGATTTCGTTATTAGTGTCATGTTTTTTAACTGCGCGTTGATGTTTGGTGGTTCGATTTTTTAATGATTGTTTGGATTCCCCTATGTAGACAGATGGACAGTTTTGGCATGGAATACTGTATACGATATTGTTTTTGTGGTCTTTTTTAAGAGGGTCTTTTGGATGCAATAGTATAGAGTTTGATGGGAGTAAAATGCTGTTCAAATTTTGTGTTTAGTCAATATACGTTTTAGGGTTTTAGGGTTTCTTCTTTTGTTGGTTTAACGATTGGTTTAGGAGTGTCAAGCTTTTTATGTCGATGTTCAATGAAGTTTTTTGCGTAATTGTTTGTGGTAAGGACGATTTTGAGGTGTTGGTATTCTTTGGTGAGGTCAGCTGGATTCGAAACTATTTCTTTGGCACAAGTATATAATGATTCGATGACGCTTTTCTTAACAGAAGTTGAGTGGCATGAAGAGAAGTTTAGATATTGATCGGTGTGTGTTGGTTTTTGGTAGACTTTGACAGAAAGTGATTTGCCGGGATGTCGAGTTACGAGTGTGTCCAAGAATGCTGCTGTGATTGCAAATAAACCAAACTCTAAGATGAGGCAATCTCTTAAATATATATTTTTCAACAATGTTCACCAAACAAGGCTTGTGCAAAATACCAAAAAATTTATTTTATATATAAATAATGGCAAGCACAGTTTTAAAAGCAAATTTCCCAAACAAACAAATCTTATAATCTGAATAATCTTCAAAGTTCCTAAAATAGGTATCCCGGTAGTCAGAAATTAAGTCAAATTGTCTGGTTTCAAGATTTGCCCTCTTTGATTATAGTTTAAAATTGAGTTGTAAATACTGTATAATAATCTATTAAATCTTGTTAAGACAAACTTATTTTGTATTTATTTTTTCAAAGATTAGATTTAAAATTTTGGTGAGGCTCAGTTTAAAACCTTAATTCAAGTTTATTTATCATAATAAAATGTTTAATATCTTTAAACGTATGATAGATTGTTTAGCACTAATGCAATATTTCAAGTAATTGGTAATTGTTCATGCTATGATGACAGAATTTTTTTTTAATTTCAAGTTTTTATCTGTCTCCTGCCAAAAAAATTATATTGCTTGGTAGTGTTGTGCCTATTGGAGGAAAATTCTCTTAATTTGTAATTAAGATGGTTTTTTAAGTTGCTTAATACTGGTTTTACTTCATATTT
>JAUZNK010062559.1:0-14758 GCA_035046665.1 Euphysa ruthae
TATATATATTATGGTTGAAAGAAAAAACACAATTTGTTTTCAATACTTAAAGTTTCATGCCGTGCTGGCAATCTTAAGTTGAAAATAGTTCTGTAATAATTTTACAAAATTATACTTATTTTGCAAAAATTTGGTTAAAAATATATATATACTTGCAGTGTAAGTATATCTTTACGATGCAGTGCCATCAATCTTTTGTGTCCCATAAGTTAAGTTTAAACTTATTTTGGTGTCTGCATTTTGTGGAAATTTCGTTACGTTTATTTAGTAAATTAGTTAGGAAAAATCTTTATAGAAGTTCTATTATACAGTTTGTTGATGATAAATTTTTCTGTTTTTGAGTTGTTTGGTTTAAGTGAATGATTTTTTGTGATGAAAAATGTTAAAAATGTTAACTCAAAAAACAAAGGCTTCTGTGAAAAATACTAAAAAAGTTTTTTTACTTAGGGTTTTCCACTCTTTTCAATATTAAAAATTCATTATTTTTTAATTTTACTAGCCTCTGAAGAGGCTAGTACAATTAAAACTTTTTTTGGATTTTCTAGAAAATTATTTTTAACAATCTGATCATCCGGACTATGAATACTCTAAGCTATGCAATTTAGACAATTAGGTGTTATTGTTTTATCATCATTCTCATTTAGTTCCTCATCAAAAGCCCTGTGCTGATATTCATCCAATAAAATGTATACGATATGATCATAGATATTGCATGCGTTACAAAGATTTCATGTCTGTACGCTGTCCCAAAACATGTGGCTTCTGTAAAGAAACTACTACACGACCGGGATGTGGTAATAAGTATGGTTGTTGCTCTGATGGAATTACACCAAATACAAAAAGCGGTAATAAATGCCCTTCATATAACTCACCATGTGATATGCCAGTTAATGAAGGCAAATGTCTCGGTTCCTTGAATAGATTCTTCTATGACCCAGTCAACAACAAATGTAAAGAGTTTATTTATTCTGGTTGTGATGGCAACACAAACAATTTTTTGACAGAAAAACAGTGCAATAAACGTTGTCAGGTACTGAAACCAACATTTGCTGCTACCTCTTCTACTGAAACTAAAAAGAAAACGATTTTGACCACAATTTTTAAAAATAAAATTGAAAACGTTTCTACACAAGAACTTCGAACGAAATCACCCATTGCTTCTACAGAGCAAGATAGCGAGTCTGTTACTATATCTACTGTCCCAAAAACTTTTACCGCATTTAAAAAACAGTCAATTGCAACGATAGAATCTGATGAAACTCCAGAAGTACCAGTTGTAATAACAGAAGCTGGTATAACTGATTTTACCGAAAGAAATAAAACATTAATTGCTTCAACCACACAAAAACCGAAAATAACACTTCCTGAGGAATTCCTCGAAACCCCTGTTGTTATAACAGAAGATTTTGAAGTTACAACTGCTGCACCCAAAACAATATCAAAATTACCAAAATCCCCCAAAACAGCTGACAAAATTCTGAAAACAACGCCAGATCCTGTAAATAATAAATCAACTAAACAAGAACCTGCAACAACTCAAGAGATCAGTAGATCGGCTAAGCCAATTACAACTAATGATGAACGTACCCACCATATTTATTTCAAAACTACTCATTCATCCACATTACATAGATCATCAACTGAACAAGTTACAGAAACTACACTAGAACCTGTAACTGCTGGGTCAACAACTGAACATGTCACAGAACCCAAAGAAAAGCCTGTAACTTCTGAATCAAATATAAATGAAGTTACTACAGAAGCTGTAACTTTTTTTAGCACATATACTGCTGCCCCTGTAACACTACAAAAAAAAACCGAGGAATCCAATGAAATTCCAGAAACTCCTGAGGTAATCACTGAGCCTGTGGTGATTACACCTTTACCTGTTACTATTAAGTCCACTCAAGAGATCATTACGAATATATCAACAGCTGGACCAGTTACAGAAACCACAAAAGAACCTCTAACTGAGAAAAATACTGAACTACTTACCGAACCAACTAAAATAATTTATGATTCATATGAAATGATATATGGTGTAACAAGACCACCTTCATTTACAACTCTTGAACCTGATGTAACTGAACTATATCAAACATCAAAAGTGAAGACCGATATAGCTAATGTCACAGAAACAACTAAAGATTCTACAAATGCTAGATCAACAACTGAAATGTTTACAGAACCAAAGAGCGAGTCTGTAACTGATGGATCAACAACTGAACTTTTTATAGAAACAACACAAGAGCCGGTAACTGAAGGATCAATAACAGAACAAGTCAAAGAATCAACAGAAGACCCTATAACTGATGGATCAACAACTGAAATACTTGCAGAAACAACGGAAGAGCCTGTAACTGCTGGATCAACAACTAAACTGCTTACAGAAACAACGGAAGAGCGTGTAACTGATGGATCAACAACTGAACTCTTTATAGAAACAACACAAGAGCCAGTAACTGAAGGATCAACAACTGAACTGTTTACAAAAACAACGCAAGAGCCAGTAACTGAAGGATCAACAACAGAACAAGTCAAAAAATCAACACTAGACCCTATAACTGATGCATCAACAACTGAACTGCTTGCAGAAACAACACAAGAGCCAGTAACTGAAGGATCAACAACTGAACTGCTTGCTGAAACAACGCAACAGCCAGTAACTGAAGGATCAACAACTGAACTGCTTGCAGAAACAACGCAAGAGCCAGTAACTGATGGATCAACAACTGAACTGCTTGCAGAAACAACGCAAGACCCTATAACTGATGGATCAACAACTGAAATACTTGCAGAAACAACGGAAGAGCCTGTAACTGACGGATCAACAACTGAACTCTTTATAGAAACAACACAAGAACCAGTAACTGAAGGATCAACAACTGAACTGCTTGCAGAAACAACGCAAGAGCCAGTAACTGATAGATCAACAACTGAGCTGCTTGCAGAAACAACTCAAGAGCCTGTAACTGGTGGATCAACAACAGAACAAGTCAAAAAATCAACAGAAGACCCTATAACTGATGGATCAACAACTGAAATACTTGCAGAAACAACGGAAGAGCCTGTAACTGCTGGATCAACAACTAAACTGTTTACAGAAACAACGCAAGAGTCTGTAACTTATGGATCAATAACAGAACAAGTCACAGAAATGACACGTGATCCTATAACTACTGAGTCATTAACAGAAATGTTTATACCAGCAACAAAAGAGCCTGTAACTGTTGGATCAACAACAGGACATGCCACAGAAAGAACACAAGAACCAGTATCTACTGTTTCAACAACTGCACAAATAACAGAAACAATTCAAAATTTTGTAACTGATAGCTCAACTTCAATAGAAATATCGACAACTGAAGGCAATTTGATAAAAGCAGAAAATGATATAATTGCTGGTCCAAGTGTAATTGTAAAAAATATTCTTCCAACGCAAGGTTGGTTACAATATTTTTTTCTTCCATTTTTTGTTATTTTTAATTTTTCTGAAAATTAACATTAACATATATGCATCAAAGAGATTCCAGTTTTTCTACCTGTTGCTTTCCCTAATGAAATAAAGGATTTTTTAAGAATAAACCTTTCTTTAGTTTCATTTGTATATACATTAAGCTTTATTCATGAAAAATGAAGAATAAATGGATTTAATAACTGCATTATTTATTGAAATCGATTGAAATACTGGTAATATTGAGCCTTCCCTAATAAAATGGGCTTACATGTAAATGTACTCTAATACTTACACAAAATTTAAATTTTATACCCTTAGCATTTATGTAAAAATTCGCGTTTGTCTGTTCGTCCGTAACAGTTGTTTCTAAAGGATGTTTATACTGAAATTTTGTATGCTTGGTATGTGAATGTTAAAAGTTAAATTTATCTTCAAAACATTACTTTTTGAGAAAGAAGACTTGAATATGTATAAAAAAAAAACAGTATTCTCGAAGATTTTTGCCATATTGCCAGAAATTGGCTAAAATTTATCTTTAGAATTTCTTAGTTAAATTTCACGTGTTTCAAGTGAATCTCGATATATATGTATCTCATTTACTGGATAAACCAAAATTATATTATAATGTAAAAATATATTATTGAAATAATTGTGCTTAGTTGTGCTAGATTTGGTACGTGTTTTTATGAAATAAAATACGACTGTTCCCAAAATTCCTGGATAAATGATAGCAACATTCTAAAATCTCATTGGTTTTTCTCCCAGGATTTTTTATTCAAAGTATTGCAGTAACACAAAAAAACGTTTAAAGACCAATCGTTCTAAATTTTCACACACAGTAAAACTTAGTCACACATAGTAAAACTTAGTCACACACAGTAAAACTTAGTCACACACAGTAAAACTTAGTCACACATAGTAAAACTTAGTCACTCTTTTTTTTATGAAATTTTGAAAGATTTTTCTGAAAACAGCAAGATTAAAAAGATAAAATTCTAAGAAAGCACAAAGCTTATGAAAATACAGATAGAATTTATTTCAAATAATATAATGTGTAAGTTGCCTTTCCCAGATTTTAATTCTTGCTCAGCATGAATGGTAAAATTAAATTAAAGTAGGAAAGATATTCTTTGAACTAACAAATATTATTTATATAATCTCCTCTATAATATCTGTTTAGTGCGAGACACGACACTTAGTTTATCTGACATATGTCTGCTTCCAAGCGAACAAGGTGCATGCGTCGATGCATACCCTAGATATTATTACAATTTAGAACTTGATAAATGTTTATTTTTTACATATAGGTACGTATATATTACTGCTATATTTTGAGATTTGAAGTTGAGATAAAGAAGTTTTTTTTTTTTTACTTTTTCGAAAAACGCAAATTTATAACAAATTAAAGGGTGGGTTATAGAGTATTCATTATTTACGATTTATATAACTGTTCAGTTACATAGAAAGGTTGTTGTACTGTCAAATATAATGTTTAATGTTTAACTTCTCTGAAAACACCTTGTTTGCCAAAATAAGTTCACACAAAAATTTATCACTTTAAGGTTACACTTCACTACTATTTGGTTTAGAATACATATAGCTAAGAAGTTTTAAACAGATAAAAACAATTTTTTAAGTAATAATTTAATGCGAATCTACAATCTCTTGAATACGGAAAAATAGGAAGGATTGTTGCTATTTTATTAGTGGTTTTAGGGTAAATATTGACTTACACTCTGATTGCTTTAGTGTTTGTGAGGGTAATGATTAAAAATCTTGGATTAAGCACCCTCCCTTGTATAAGCATCTTCCTAAACCCCACACTCGAAAATATTTTCCCTCCCAGATGTTAGATTTCTATTCAAAATTTTTATTTATAATACAATATATAATGATATTACCTTGGTACCATGAATGAAGACCAGACTGTTGCTTAATTTTGTTTAAAAAAAAGGTTGAATCCTTTAAATAAGCAACCCTTTCCTGTCCTACCCTCTCACCCCTCCTTGAGTGCCAGTATATATGTGATTATGCAACACGGATTATTATTGTTTTAGTGGCTGTGAGGGTAATGGAAACAATTTTAAAACAGAGATTGAATGCAATATTAAATGCAGAGTTAGTTTTCTTACTACATCTATCCCTTCAGTTTACAATAGTAAAGATAAGCTACAATGTAGGAGCGAATTTGGTTGCTGTACAGATAAAGTAAACCCAGCTAGAGGACCTAATCAAAAAGGTTGCCCTCGTAAGTTATATTTAAATAATTTAGTGTATTGATGGTAGCTTATAAAAAAAATGTTTTTCAAGATGTTTATCACAACTGTTTGATTATATTAGCGATACTTCATCGTGGCCTTGGTTAATTTGGCTTTAAGAAATGAATCATCAACAAGTTTCTCTATACCAGAGTCAAACCCCAGAATTCAGTAATCTGAGCTCAAACTCATTGAAATGTTTAACTTCGTTTTTTTTATAAATCTGAGTTTTATTCTGATCATGCTATAAAATCACTACAAAAGAAATTTTCCATACATTGTCCATTTTAATTGCTGTAGATTTAAAGTTTTTTTACATTCAGGAAAGGTTAGAAAGGCATACCGAAGTGGTATGTATATAGTTGAATTTGGGATTTTCTGTATACTTGTAGTTGATATTGTAGCTGGGTCTCAAGAATCCATAGGTACAACCTAGAAAAATAAAATGCGGCTCCAAAATTTAAAACTCATCTTTATCCAAGTTCCTATCAAATTTTAACTTTTCTTTCAAACTGCCAAACTGCTTTTTTATTGGAATTACCATTAAATGAACCGCGGTGAGGTAGAAAATAATTTATTTTTAATGAAGAGTATTTTTCAGGGCCAATGTTCAATTTGTTGGAAAAATAGTTTCTTTTCATCACTTGTTCCCTAATTTGTTGCTTTTTACAACTTTAGGATATTATAGCATTTGTGAAATGCCACCAGCACACGGCCCTTGTAAAGCCCAACTTACTCGATGGTATTTTGACAAACAAACAAAAGAATGTCGAACATTTATATGGGGTGGATGTGAAGGAAATTCTAACAGCTTCTCATCAAAGATCGATTGTTCACTACAATGTGGTAATGAGTATGGTTTAGATGATCTGGAAAATAACGTTGGATGTAAGAATATTAAATAGGAAAATTTTTCTGTGGGAATTTAGGGCAAGGTTTAAAATTAATGCAAGTTCATGATTTTAATTTTTAATTTTGTTTGGTTGTTTTAAAGTCTTGCGTTGTTTTACTTGAGGTTAATTCATAAACTACAGTTCGGTGATATTTTTATCTGTTAATAAATAGATCTTCGTCACACTTATGAAATAAAACCAGTAGTATTGTTTTAATTACACATATGTTGGCAAATTGTTGAGTGCGCAGCACCTGTATTTCATGATTCAACATCGAGTAGTCTGATTTGTCTATTTTAAACGCATGTTACATTTCCCATAAATTTTCTTAACCTTACTATATTATGTTTTAGATCATTTGGAAACTGTTGAAGCAGTGATTATACCAGGATGTGGTTCAGACGGTGGGTATGGGTGTTGTTCTGATGGATTAACACCTGCTAATGGTCCTGATCAAGAGGGTTGTCCTGGTAAGTATTACAAATATTTTTATTCATTTCTTAATACTACGGAGTATTTCTTATGTAGATTTAATTCTTTAAAACTAATAAATGATTTTGTTACTAAATAATGATAATAAACAATGCTATATTATGTTACATGTATTTTTGTAAGAAACCTGCTTATAAGAAAATTAAATATGGCTTTAAGATGATTTCAACAAAAAATCTCGAAATTATTGAACTTAACGATTTTATAAATCAAGATTATATGGCGTAATCAAAAATATATGGCGTGACTGAAAGATTACCCAAACTTTAAAGAATAAGAGTTTTTGTATAGATCTACAATCTCAAAAAGTTTCGAATGCATTGCGAATATAGTTTTGATATTATGGAGTGTTGGATGCTGGAACCCCAGGGTTAAAAATTCAGAACATACCTCAGGGTGGATAGAGTAAGGAAAAATTTAGTGCTTTAGTCCTTACACAAACAATGTTTTAAAGTAATCGATGAAGTTTTTGGAAAACCTATCCAGAAATGTTTGTCAAGGAAAACTTTTCAGAAAATTTATACTTTGGACTTTCGAAATATTCTCTTCTCTTGTATATACAGACTGCACCAAAAGCTGAGCTACAATCACAAGTTGTGTTTTGTTTTTGATAGTTTAATCAGCTAGATTGGGTCATTACATACCTTATATGGTAATTATTGTGTTATTTTTACAGAGTTTGAGACTGAGTGTGATATGCCAAAAGCAAGTGGTGATGGCAGTGAGAGGTTGGTACGATATGTGTACAATGGTGCAAGAAGAAAATGCATCTCATTTATTTATTCTGGACGTGGAGGAAACAGGAATAACTTTGAGTCATTGTTTGAATGCAGTAGACAATGTGAAAAACGTAAATTAGCTTTTATTTCTTACATTGTTTTCTGTATTTATTTGAGATGTTTTCTAATTTATAGAGATTAATTTTGTTAGCATTCCTAAGGACGGAAGTTCTAAGGACGGAAGTTCTATTTGAAACAAAAATAATACAGAATTAAATAAAAGAAGTCGAATCACAACTTAAAAATTGCAAAAATTCTGAATTGAAGAATGCGGAAGTGCAAAATTTTTTTAAATTTTGGAATTAAACAATGAAAATTTTACTCTAAGTTTAGGTAAGGTGTAAGGGGACATCAATAAAGTACATAAAAATCCTAATTTTTGAACCCTCTGCTTGCGTACTTACGCAATAAAGAATGCCAAAATTTTTCTAATTATAATTAATTTCTTTTTATCATAAAATGTCAACCCACAAAATATAAATGACTGATATTTTTAACACCAAAACTAAAAAAAAAAAAAGGTAAAATTTTTACTTTGTTATGCTTATTTTATATTCAAATTCTCCATAATTAGATAATAAGGTGCTAGCAGGTGTCTATCCATATTCATTTTTATTCACTTTGTGAACGTGAGTTTGATTTTTTGAAGGGAAAATATATGACATTTTGGAAAATAAGAGTAGGCAAACACAACAGTCCGCCTTAATTTTTCCACTAACTTTAACACAGGTTTGACGCTTCAAAATATTTTGAAAAAGATATTGTCGAATTGCGCAAGTACATAGAGTACACCTTGACGCCCCTTTCAGTAGTGAAGAATTCAAAAGCCAATGTTTTCAGTCCTAAGACTGACAGATGTTTTTTTTTAACAGCCAATATATATTAACTATTAACAATGTGTTTGATGTTTGATTAATTTTGATTGGTTCATTTCAGTTATCTAACTGTAATCTTAATTACCTTATCCAGCAATTTATTTATTTTTTTTAGATTTGCAAATTTGTAAAGATAGCTGGCCTAATCGCTGTGCAGATTGGGAGAAAAAAAATTATTGTGAAGACCGAGCAAATTTTATGAACGAATACTGTAAGAAAACTTGTAAAACATGTACGTAGAATAAGTTCAGGATTTATAACGAGGCTCTCCAAACAGCGACAAAAAATTTACACGTGTCTGGTATGATGTAAAACTTGTGTATAATCTTGAAAATGTTACTACAATTCACGCGACGGATTCTGCATGTACACTTGCGCGTACTCGTAACTACATAAAAAGAGAAAGTATAGACACCATGACTTGTGATAAATATAAATACTTTTGTTCTGTTAAAGATTATTTTTTAGAATTTAGAAAGTGTACAGTTTCTTCGAATTTTTTTGTAAATTACTATTTCAATTGTTTAATTTCTTTCAATGAAACACCACATGGAATTCCACTTCAGCAATAGGGTCTCATGACGTTCGTCTGTCCGTCTGTAACACTTAATGATAGGGTCTCATGACGTTCGTCTATCCGTTAATTAACCACCCAGCAACATAATAATAAACAACTAAGGATATTAGCAAGTTAAAATAAATTATACACAAAAGTATTGTCCAGTTTACGGCATTAAAAAGTTTTTTTAGTATAAACACCCTCTCTAAACTTCATATCTATCATATTCTTCCTCAGAACTTTCTACGTCCAACAAATTTGCTTCAACTTCGGTTTCATTTTCAGTCATTGAGATTGCATGAGCCAGTAAATTTCATGTTGTTGTCAATACAGATCACGATCCAGATGTACACCAATATTGGACTTTTGCATGAATGTTATAAGTAATTCTATTGAATAATTTTCGCTGCCATGCGAAATTTAAAAAAAAATTGGAGTGTAGGTAAGGCCTACAACTATTTGTTAAATATTGCAACTATTTCTTTTGCTTAAAAAGTCATACTTTAAAGGAATAACTTTTTAGATTGTTCAATGAAATATACGAATACTAGTGGCTTTGTACAAACTTATATATATTTATATATATGTGTGTGTGTGTGTATATATATGTATATATATCTATATTTTTTTTTTTCAAGTAACTTTCCGGGATGGGTTACAACCCATGCTATAAAAGAATCAGAAGAAATCAATAACTTGAGAGCTTTCCCTCTACCAGCCATTGAACTTACGCGTACCGGTTTCAATGTACACATTTATCTTCGAGAAACATGTAATAAAAACACCTGTGTTTGGGGTTTCAATCACAAAACCGTCCATACTTAACTTGCAACATTATTCTGGTGTCTGCTTCTTGTTGTTTGGTACAAAGAGCATGTACATGAACCACACCGTTATTAGACAAACATTAACACTCGATTTCGAAGCCAACAAAGTGGTGTGTCTGTTTTTATCAAATTTAGCAAAGATTTTTTCCTCCATTGATCAACAAAAAATTCGATAAGCTCCTTTTTGTTTTTCCAAGAAGCCAGAAAATTTCCCCACTGTTGAATGGTATGTGTGCCAACAATAGACTGTAAAAGCAAAGAACCATTACCTCTTCTCATTTTTACACAGCTTTTTATTTATATATACAACATCAACACGTATGGAATTTACTAACAGTTTCTTTGAAAGTTAAAAGTATGTAAGACTTATGGTTTTAATTTTTTGAACCGTAACCATTTCATCAATAACAGTCAAATGCTCTTTCTTTCTAAATTACTCACTCCTTTTTCCAGTTTGTGGAGAAACGCTGCTTTGATCGTTTTTCTTATACCATTTGTTAGACCCAAAAGTAGTAAAAGACTTTTAAAGCAATGTGTCCTAATTGCAGAATGACTGTCAACCTTTCAAATATATCACTTTGAGCTTTAATTGCTAGATTTTGTTCTTTAATCTTCACTGATATAACTTTAGCTTTTGAAAAAAATGTTTTTAATTTCTTCTTTGTAATCGCATGGTAGATATCAATGTATGATTCCTCTGAAAAGCCCTCCTTGATAAACTTTTGCATTGCCGAAACATGAAATTTTCATGGACATATTATTAATGCATATACATATTAATACATATTAATATTAAATAATATTTTTAAATTTTTCTCAAACAAGATCAACCAAATATTACCTGCAATACCGACATTTCAAATTTTATAAAAGCAACATAATTAACTATTGAAAAAACCTGTTTTTCCCCAATGGGAGAAATACAGAAATTAAAACTATCCTTTTTAAGTTAGACAAGTAAAACCCAAAGAAATATGGTTTCAGCAATAAAAGTAACAAACATAATGCTTCATCGAAACAGTAATCTGCAATACTTCGAGTTCTGTAATATCATTGAATAGTTCTTCTTCGTAACAGAAATGGTAATATCAATGCATGTTCCACAACCAATGCAATAACTTCTTTGTCTGACTCTTTTTCTACTGCGTACACTTTCTGTCTCGTCGGTTTCTTTCTTTCCAACCACTTTCGTTTCAGTAATTTTTGTAAGTTTATAACATTCTCGCTTGATGTGTCAATACTTTTCAGTGTAATGAAATTGAAGTTCTTTCCTGTTTAGGTGCTTTGATGACTTTTCATATACTGTTACTGCGTCTTTTTGTTTGGTTTCTTCGTGAAGCAATCGATCTGTACTTAAATTGATCTTCAGCAATTCTGGCGTAGTTTCGAGTGCTGTAACCAAGACGTTATATGACTTTAGTAAACTTGCTAACAAGTGAACCACTTTATTCTCTTCATCAAGAAGATCACCAACAATTGCTAACTCGTCAAAAATCTCTGAATGACCTGCTACACCAGTGGCACAAACACCCACGTCTTCTCTTCAAAATACTGTTCAATATGTGTACTGTATTGTTTAGAAGGGTATAACTGTTTCTGAATGACCTACTACACCAGTGGCACAAATACCCATGTCTTCAAAAAGGGCTCATTCAGGCTCACCATTATTTTGCTCTACACCAAGTGAGGTGTCAACTTTGGCTGCACCCAGAATTCTTCACCTGTGTCAGCTTTTTCAAGTTTATCAGATTTGCCATTTGCGCACAAACTCAGACGTTTTCAGCTTTTAATCACCCATTGAACCGACCCCCATCTTCTAAATCTCTTTTATTCAAACCCTGTGATTAAGACCATTAAAACCTTCTCCGTCTGTGGTTTCACCGGTGATGGATACATTACGTCCATTTAAATCTTAATAAATCACAATTAAAGTGTGCCGTTTACCGAAAGTGCATTTTTCCCTTGGGTGCCAGATTTATTTTTGATCTGTTTTGAATAAAAACAATGGTTGAAATACTAGTGTGATCAGATTTTCACAATTTGCCTTGGATATTACAAAATATAATTTGTTGATTATAGAAAAAAGCTTTTCCCAAAACAAAGGATCCTAATACAAAGGAAAAAAATCAAGGAAAGTTGCTGTTTTAAATTCAAATTCAAACAGCAAAACTGATGACAAAGGTGTTAATATTTCAATAAATTCGATAATTATTTTTATTCATGACAGTTAAAAATTGCATTTCGCATGTATGCAATTTTCTGAATGGCTGATATTTGAAAATTTCGCATGGAATTATTTCGACCCTTGTTTTAACACTTTGAATAACACTTTGGTCTGTCCTCGCGATGAATTGGGCAATGATTGCTGTTATTATACCTTAAATCATATGACATATCTTTCATGTTACAAAATATTACAGAAAATAGAATATTAGTACAAATTTTTAAAGAAAAATTGAACCTAAAAAGTAAGATATTTCATGATTGCATACCTCTAACATGTGAACAACTCCAAACTATCAACACATTAAAACGCAATGGTCCGTAATTAAAAGCCGAAGACATGCCTTGAAACAAACATACAGGTGATTTCGAAAACGGGCATATGTATAGATAAGACAAAAATAAAGAAATTTAAAAAGCATTTTGAATTTTTGCAAAGAATATTTTGAAAACTGAGTCATAAAACTTTACTTTTTATGATTTGTTTGCGACCATTCTAGATTAAACCAGTATACTTTTGGCTTCACAAAGTAAAGTGTTGTGATTGGCAGTTTGGAAAGCTTGAGAGAAAATAATAAATTTGTATTCATGTACAAATAATAAATAATAATTTGAAAAGATATTGTACAGAAAATGTTAAAGATGGGTTTAATGATTTGATAAAAAAAAAAAAACTAATAAAAAAATTCGCCAAATGAGTCAGACTAAAAAGTAAAGGCCTTCTTTCAATACCCATTGCGTGGATAGCTTTTTCAATTAAAATCACACTGGACAAGTTTTTTTCTAAAAATCATTCATATATTGTCTCTTAATTCAGCGGAGTTGGCACAGTGGTATTTAGTAATGTTTACGAGTTTAACTCCCACCTCTGGCGGAAATTTACTTTACATGTTATCTCTGAGTTTCAGAGCAGAACTCATTGCGTAATGTAACTTTAGCTCAATTTGGTCGGGTTGTTTCGTTGAGCAAATTTCGTAGGCGCAAATGGGCGTTCTAAGTACTCCAAGACCCGCCACGTGGGCCATTCTGGAAATATTGTCTCGGCAATTTGTTGGTTCCCCATGTTAAATATATCATTCTCACTCTCACTCAATGAAAGATAAAAAAAAAAGAAACAAGTCTGAAACTAATTGGTAAAGAAATCCAATATATTGACTCACTAAAGAAAAGTGAATTATCCCAGAACATATCAGATTCAAATTTTTTTTGGTGAGTTGGATTTCTTTAACTATTCAAATGTTTCGACTGCGCTAAATTTAAAAATCTATGTTTTAAAAATAATATTTATGATATATATAATATATAAACATTTTAAAATAAAATATAAGGAACATTAAGGCTGTTTTTTAAATTAACATAAATAAAGGCTTCATTTTTTTAAAACTGTATTTATACGCCTGATTTAAAATTAAAGGTAGAACTATATTAAAAACTAAACTAAATTTAACCCCGGAAACTTATCTGAAATATTCACAGAAGTTAGAATTTCAACGTGAGTTTACTGGATTAAAACTCTAGCTCGAGAGTTTAAACACGAGTCATTTAAATTTCTTTAGAATCCAGTGTTTAATATCCTGGTTGAATATGCTTTAACTATTAATCTCTTTAAATTTATCTGGGACCATGTTCCAAACTAATCGACCAAAATATCTAACAGAATTTTCTCCTGAGCATACTTTGTTAACTTAAGGCCTATGAAACTCATTATGCGAACTGAGGTTATATTTATTATTATTAGAACATAGAATAGATAATTTATTAAAGAATTTGATATACCATATTTTTACTTGTATATTTCTATTGAGATAATCTTATATTTCTATGACAAATTGTTACTGAATCATTTTTTTAAGTAACTCTTCAATAGATAAGCTGTCATCATCATAAACTATTCTCGATGCTCTTTGCTGTAACCTGTTTATTTTGTTATTTATGGCCCTGCTGTGAAACATCAAAAATAACATGCAATATGAAAACTGAGATTCAGTGAATGCTTTTAACAAAATTCTCTTTTTTTGAAATGCTATACACTTACTAATTATACTTAATGCTGTAACTTTTCGATCTGCCTTCACACAAACACGGTTTATGGGAGGATTAAAAGATACAACCCTAAATGAACTCCTTAAAGTTTTTTTCTGGATTATTTTCTCAAAGTAAATAGTTGTTTTTATGTAATTGTGTTCAAACACAGATGAAACTTGTCTTCGTTTATTTTTAAATAGTTATTTTTAAACATTCTACTGCAACTAAACTATCGTGTTCTAAATAATTTCTAAGTGTGGTACCCAAGTCTTTATCGCACATATGGAAATATGTCTGTAAATTTACATAATCTGCCTCTTTAGTTTTATAAGATAATTCGTTAACAAACATATATACATATATATATATA
>JAUZNK010062570.1:0-14384 GCA_035046665.1 Euphysa ruthae
ATATATGCGTAAGTTTGGACTTCAAAATAAAGGATTTTTAAATGAGTTTGACAATATCTGGTTTTAAATTCTTTTATTTCAGCTAAGTCGTCGTCCAACTGTAAAAGAATTACGTAAGAAAAAAATCATTGGTTTTAATGAATATGTTGAGGTGTTTGACGTACAGGAATATGATAGAAGGTAATTCTTTAGAAATATACTTCCTTATTGTTGTCCATTGTATTATTAATCATTCATTTGAATACAAATAACTAATATACTCTATCTAATAAAATAGGTTAGAGGCTGGAAATCTTTTCATTTGTGATGTCAGATTCATTTGTGAAAGTTTTTATAAATGAGGTTTAAAACGCTTTACTGTTAAATTCACTAATTGATACAGTTTTAATTTTAGTTGCTTTATCAAGCAACTCAATCAGCGCCTTGGCCCTCACATGCTGGAAAAGCCCTCTGAGCTACAACAAGTCAAGGGAAACTAAACATTGGAAATAATTCCAGCTGTACCCCTGAAGTTTACCTAGTTACACTTTGGTAATTTTATTAAGGTCATGTAGGTCTCAATCACAGGCTGTTTTAAGTCTTTAAAGCTTTAAGCCGTCGTTTTGCCGGTTAGTTGAAACAGTTCAAATTAACGAGATTCCCCGAAGCGAAGTTCAATTCTCCAACCATTTATGAGGAATCTGAGATAGTCGCCTGTTTCGTATTTCGCCTCTCACATTTCACAAGAAACTTAGAAAGTTTATAATTAAATGTTGGAAATGAATTTCTTTAATTTAGGGCAGATAAACCGTGGACTCGGCTAACCCCTAAAGATAAGGCTTCTATACGTAAAGAATTGAACGATTTTAAAGAAAAAGAAATGGAAGTTCACGAAGATAGTAAAATATATACTAGGTAATTTATTTTTTTTCTTTGAATTTCGGTCAGAATTTAAATAAAACTTGTAAATACAATCAAAATTAACTAAATCCAACAAATCAGTATTTATCTTTCAGTTAGCCAAAGTCAATAAAACATGTTTTCTTGTATTAGATAGAGTAGCAAATTTGTATTTACAATACAAATTTTTAAGTTCTTCTTTTCCTTTATGATGTAATATATTTTTAACTCTAAATAATCGAGTCCCATTTTTGTTTTCACCACCCGAACTCCTACCAGAAAAGTTGTTTTAGACCAAAACTACCAAATAATGTTAAGAAAATAGTCGTTGTTTTAAGAAGGACGACTTAAAAAGTTGCGGTTTTGTCGTACATCATCAATGAAATTTATACACCATTCTGGTAAAATTTGGAGAAAACAGCAAGATTTTTGGGCTAATCACTTTGCGGAACCCAATTTTGGTGACTGCATTGAGTAGTTTGTGGATTGTCAACTTGGTATTATTTGCTTAGGTGTTATATATTAGGTTAGGTTTTTCCTTTGTTTCGAGATTTAGTATGCCATCAATATCTGTTTAAACTTGACGTACAATTGACGTTAATATATCGGCTTAGTAAGGATTACAGTTTTGAAAGCAGTATTGATCTAAAGAATTTTTATTTTTGTCTTGTTTTCAATTTTTTAATCGTCTGATATAGTTTCAACAAAACTTTGATCATTATCTATCTTATGGTATCAAAATCCATGCTCTTATATAAAAGGTGTATGAGGTATTTATTTATAATTACATTGGTTGTTATACTGGATGTTAGTGCAATAGTTATTCTATTTAGATTCCACCGACCCTAGCAGTACGTGTCTCACTGATGTCATTATACGATATCAACGAAAGAGTTTTATATATGCAACACGGCTCTTTATTAAGGTTATCATGCCAGCTAGAGAGTTTTTCGAACATGTCTGCATTACATTTGAACACTCGTGAAATCCCTTACGTCGCTCCTGAGACTCTTCAACGATATCATCACAAAGTTGTGTTTCAAGCGCGAGTTTGTGTTTCAAGCGCGAGTTTGTGTTTCAAGCGCGAGTTTGTATCGGAGGTTTCCCATTTTGTTACTAATATTATTATTATTAAATTGTTATTTTTATACGGCGTTGGAAAAATGCAAGCTCTTGGAACGATTTCTTGGCATGAGCACATAGTAATTCATCTTTTATTTGATCTTTGGTCATGTGCCAATCAGATTTTTCTGAAATTTGAAAAAAGTGGAGATTTACCTCGAAGTTTGACCTCTAGGATTTTTGTTCATCTGACTGAAAGGTAAAGATTTTGCTTCCAAATAAATGTTCCAAATAATGTCCTTTATCGCTTGGAAATATGTTATAATAATGTTTTTGGGTCATATAGTCGAACAACATGGGTATTTTCTAATTGTGATTGGCCTCAGAGAGAAGGCGGAGTGTTATTTCTAGATAAATTCTGATCCCCCATTTTATAGATTTGTACCCTAATCATCCGGGTATGAATGCTTGTGAGATTAGATTGGCACGTTATTATTATTTGTATATATTCGTTTATTTCAACATGGCGGCAGATAATTGCTTTTATATATATTTTGTAATAATTTTTGGCTTTTAACTTTATTTGTATTTAGACTTGTCTTAGATTCCATTTTAGTTTTACTGCAATTAAACACCTACTTTAATTAAACGCCTGTTTTAAATTTTAAAAACCTCTTTCATTAAAGCGCTCCTATTTTCATTGACATTTTTTATTTCAAAATAACAAGGAGCGAATTCACACTAAAGTTTGCATGGTATTGATTTCAAATAATACCTGGTACGACTGATTTTATGGTTGCTTTTATAGAACTTGTAAATATCAACTATTTTTCCACTTTTTGCAAGTTTTTTTTTGCTTAGATATGTAGTTCTATCTTTTTATTTGATAGATCATTTCATAAAGTTTCCTTTATTTGGAACTTTTAAAAACCTGTGGCCTGGAAATTAATAATGTAGAAGTGCGCTTTCTAAATTACCTTCCTTAAAACCCTTCGAAGGTTCGTACTCATTTGTTCCTGCTTCTCTGTATAGAAAAGGAAATTGAACAAAATGCGTTTGGATGTAGCAATGAACCTTGCGAAGAATTTAATAAATGAAAAGTAATACCGGATAATATTCGACGTTTTCAAAGAACCCTTCCATCGTTTTGAAACTTTTATAGTTGCTTTTATCCGAAACGTACATAAGCCATGCGCTGTTGTACTTGTTAAAATGACGCTTGAAACTGATTAAGTTTGTAAACAATTCTTTACTCCCTCTATAAACTGTGCTTGAGAGATATCATTTGAACTCGAATAATAAATTTCGAAAAGATTTACAAAAAGCCCAACTTTTATGACATGAATAAAATTCTACTAAAAATAATGTGCCGGTTTTCCTTTCCCTAATTTATCTGTTTCCTGTTTGATTTAATTTTACTTGTAAAATATCATTGTCAATGTTTTATTATTAGTTTTTTTTTTTTTTTTTTGCGACGCGTCGTGCTTCACTACTTTTTTAACAATAAATAAATTTATATTAAATCAGTTTGTAATTTTATTCTAACACGATGATATTGATATGCATGTGGTTTGACTATGCATGCAATTGCTAGGTTTGGCCAAAGTTTGATAGTTAAATTAACCTCTATAAAAAGATTAAAGTTAGTAAGTAATGCAGAATTAAAACCTTAAAATTTTCCAGCATCACGTGTAAAAAAGAACATTTCCAAATAACAAAGGTAACATTATAATATTCACGGCCGTATCAATTGAAGGGAAAGGCACAAGAAAAGCATTGGCCATGTTTAAATTTTTTGAAGAAGTCATACATCAAAAGCAGTAGATGGAAAATGGGGTTTCCCAAACAATAGAATTGCAGTTTTGCTTCGACAAGAACAACGTTAGTATAATTATGAGAAAGATGGGGAGCGATAGCTGCTCTAACCAAAGCAAACACGTCATACAAATTCGGTAGGTTATAGAACCATGACTTAAAATCAACCAGACAGTTATATACAATTAACTCCCGACTGGAACCCCCAAAGGACCAAAGAAATAAGTTCGACTTAAGGCGAAATCACCTCAATAATTTAAAAATAAAAAAAAAATTTGATTTTCTAGTAAATTTATTTAAGGTGCTATACCTGAAATATAAGGTCTTGTACCTGATATATAAGGTCCTGTACCTGATATATAAGGTCCTGTACCTGGAATGCTAATATCATTGTTCTTATTTTTTGTTTTCGTTTCTTGACACAATAAGCTTTTACATTTATATATATACAACATTCAAAAAATACTAATCTCCTGTTTGGTCATGGTTTTGTTGGTCCGCTGGGACCAAAAAGTATCATTCACGCTTCAGTTCAGAATGAAAAAAAGATTTCTTGATCAAATTTTCACTCCGTGTGCCTTTTATTGAAACACAGGTGCTAAATTTTGAAAAGTTTCAGACTTGTATCTCAAAAACCAATAACCTCAAAATTTCGAAAATGAATCAGTGTCTGTGTTTCATATGAATAAAAAGCCCCGAAAATTTCAAACTAGTTGGAGAAAGTTACGAAAAGGTATTGATCGCAGCTTCTCAAAAAAACATTGAGATCATTTGAAAGTCATACAAACATATTTTTAAATTATATGCTAGTCAAAATTTATGCCTAATTTTAATAGTAATATATCACAAATATCTGTAATGGTTTGAAGTTAGCACGGGTTAAATTTTAAAAGTAATATATCACAAACGCCTGTAATGGTTTGAGGTTAGCACGGGTTAAATTTTGTTATTGTTTAAGTTTTGTTTTGTTAAAGCTTTTTAAAAGCAAAACTTGTGAATAATAATAAATTTTCACAAGCGACACACAAGCTTTCAGAAAATTTATTTTTAAAAATAAATCGAAAGATAAAATAGAAAATGAGCACAACTGTGAAAGAACAAAAGGAAAATCCACAAAATAAATTTGAAAATCAAAGCTCATTTTGATTGTTGGTTTTAAAGATCAACGCAGCATCAAGAAAAAGAGATGAATAAAATTCAAAATATTGTCTTGAAAATTTGTAAAAGAACCTTTGATTAAAGTTCGTTATTATGATTTTCGTGCAGTTATGAAAAAATGCTTTAAAGAAAAAAAATTTAAAAGCGAATTTTAAAATGAATATACACCAATATTTTATACTTAAATTATATAAAACTAAAACAAGCACATTGCCTTTCGTTTTCTCTTTTGCTTCATCATTAAGGTGTCTCCAGGGCGAAAAAAAATTTATGCGAAACGTTATTTATTGCTGATTCCAAGTAACAATAATAAATTTGAGGTGATATGGATATAAATACGATGCATTTTTACCAGGCTGGTGAATTTTTCCCCTTTAGAAACGCATTAGCAACGGCTAATTTTGCCCAATTTTAAACAAGAGTGAAAAACATGAAAAAAAATCTGAGGAAACCACTAAACAAAAAAAAAACTGAGCAATTATTGATATGCAGATACTGTGATAGGAAATGAATGCCTATTCTTGCGAAAGTTTTTAATCATTTTAAACTTTTTTCGTTGCGTTTCTCGAAATGTGAATTTTTATGTTTCAAACCTGAAAAATATCTTTACAATGGAAAGAGATTTCTGAGTCAAATTTTCAGAGTTTATTCACCAAGTTAAGGCGGTAACCCTGTAAATAAAAACAAGTATTGAAATTTCTAAAATCCAATGGAAAACGTCAAAGGTCCCTGATTATGTTAATAAATCTTTGACCCTTTTTTTAAGTTGAATAATTGGTCCCGTGTCCTAAGCAACCGATAAAAGCCAATAACTTCAGATTGCTAAGTCGAACGAACCTCAAATTTTGGGTGTAAACTCAACATGGATCGACTAATGGCTTTTCTCAAGTTCGACTATATATCGTGCCTCAAAAAAATTTCATATTTTTCTGAATTTGGAGAGAGAGGCAAAATTAAGGTTTTATTCCTCTCGAAAATGACGAAATTTTAAAAATAACTTTCTTGGATAGTTTCAATACTGCTAAATCAGATCTGACAAAAAATATCCATAAGTATATATTTTTTAGACAGTTTAGACCACTTTATGAACATTAGTTCAGTTTATGGCTCCTTCTTTATACCCTTAGCAACGTCTATAATATCCTTACAGCTCTATTTTACCATAATTTTTTCAATATAAATGTACTTAAAACTGGTAACTAAGTTGTCTATACTATCTAAACGTAAAAAACTGAACAAGTAAGGCAATGATAGATATTGTAGGAAACAAGGTCGAAAGATTGGTGTTTCAGCTAAAATTTAAAAACATGGGAGAAATATGTTGAGTGCAAAACTAAAATAGGGAGATAACGAACAGGCTTCTGTGTAAAAAAAGAAACTGTAAATAATGTTGTAAATACCACTGCTAGTACTAATTTATTTGATGTACATGAAAATATGGACATATCAGGTTGCGGTAGTTTTGTGTCAATATCTGTAGAAAAATTGTACCTATTCGAACCGACAGCCCTTGTCCTCGCAATAACTGGTAATAGACTTGTTGATATGGAGCTTTTAATGCATGTTTTCAGTTTGTTAACTTTTCCATTATGTTGACAAATTGACATGAAACTTTCAGAGGGTTATGAAGAAAAAAGGACTAGCTAGCTTCCGCCTTTCTAATTATCCAATGCAAAATGTTCGTTGTTTCATGGCTTTTATACATCCAGATCAAATAAAAATTCCTTTGATATAAATGCAAGAGTTGTTTACACCATGAGGGAATGCGGTCAGGGCTATTCTGGTCTTGAGACCTTTACTTCACTAATGAATGTGCCCAAACCAATGAGGTAGAATATTTATATTATAAGATTTTGACAAGATTATCAGCCGTTGTCTCATACTTATTTAACGCTGGTAACGCTTACATAATTGTATATGAATATAATTATATGTTATATTATATAATAACACTAATATAGACAAACAAAAACACCACAGAAGAAATTATGCTTGAATCATGTAATGAGTTACGTGAGCTAAAAAATGTTAATAGCAGTGAAGTTCTTGACAATGCAGTTTCGTGCCATTGACCCTGGCAACAGCATGGATATGGCCTCCTTTAATGGTGTTGTAGCTGTGATATCGATCGATTAATACAGGAATAATTGTTGACATTGAAGCTATGAGTAAAACATGTAAAGCTTGCACTATTAAAAAGGAACTAATAAAAAATGGATCCTAATGCTTATGATTTTTGGAAAGCTGGCCATTTATGTAAAATTGGCAATCAGGGTTCTGTAGGTAACATAGAAACGGTGGACACTAACCGCATATGGGAGCGTTCAATCGATAAAAATAACTTACGATATATTCAATTATATAGTGATGGAGACAGTATATGTCATGAAGCTGTTGAAAACATTTATCCAGGTATAAAAGTTGTGAAAATGGAATGTGTAGGACATGTCCAAAAAAGAGTTGGTTGTCGGTTACGAAATTTAAAAAAGAAAGATAAAGACATTGGTGATAAAGGAAAATTAACAAACAATACAATTGATCGTCTACAAAATTTTTATGGAATTGCCATGCGACAAAATAAAAACAAGTTTAAAAATATGCAAGCTGTAACGCGAGCATCCTTATTTCATGTTGCTTCTTCTGCAGAAAATAACACACTGCCCAGAAGGTTAGTGACAGTTGGTGTAAGTATAACTGCGATCGCGCCAATAATACGAATACTTATAAACCCAGTCCAGATAATTGTAATGAAGTTAAAACCCATATTTGAAGAGCTAAGTAATGAAAACCAAATGGTCTCACTCAAAACCAGAATGAAAGTTATAACCGAGTGATTTGGGATCACATACCAAAAACACAGTATGTTTCAATGACACAGCTTCAACTCAGTGCTTATGATGCAGCTGCCATTTTTAATATTGGTTGTAATTTGAAAATATGGACATGATTCCAGGAAAGTACACTTTGACTGGATGTAATGACTTAAATGAAAAACGTTTAATTTGTTCCAAATATGCAAAATCATCCAGGCGAGTAAAAAGAAAAATGATGATAAAAATTCACAAAAAGAGGGGATTTGTTATGAAGTTGGTGCTTTTTAACTGTTATAGATATGTTTTAAGACATTTTCTAACATTTGAAGACTATTTGTGACTTATATTATAGACATAAACTTAGATTTTTATTTTTTTAAATGCGGTTTTATCAAAATACATTATTTTTTTACACCGGCAATTTTATCTCCAGAATTGTTTGGTGAAAACATGAAATTTTCAGAGAACATTCATAGTATCAGCAGCTATGGGATGAGCAAAACTCTTTTTCATTTTTTTTTTTTTTTTTTCATTTCTAAATTTCATTAAAATTTCTAATGAAAAAAATTAGCCTTTTTAGTATCGAAATTTTTACAGGCTAGTTAAAGATTAATTAAATAAATTTTTAAAAATTGTTTCACTCATTCCATAGAACTATTATTTAGGTTTTAGTATGCAAAAAATAAACCGGTGTAGGGGTAGTATTTAGACTTTGCTTCTTAGCAACTGGTTGCTATGGTGACTATCTACAATTGCAAGGTTTTTTTTGGTGATGTTTTTTTTTTTTACTATAAAATGATATAATAAAAGCTCAGAAATAGCGTGTATTTCTTTAGGTGATTTTAGCAGGGGGGTACAACCTTAATTATCACAATTTCTCCAAATTTTTAAATGTGTTTACATTATATAAATTAGATATGGGTTTTCCCTCACGTTATAAGAAGTCAAAAAAGACTAAAAGAAGGGTTTTTCAACAAAAAAAAACAAAAAAAAAAGTAAGTTGCAGAGCTTCCTCTGCTAGTTTAATATCACATAGAAACAGGGCAGCCAGCAGAAAGTGAAAGCATTTTGAATGAAACTCAGTAATTAACCAGTCATCCTTTTCAATGAAGCTAGATATTTCTAGTGGTTAAAAAGAAGTGGGAGAGGTTTCTGGTTTTAACTTGATAATAATCTCTGGCACTTTGATGAGTCTCATCGTCATGTGCCGTTGTCCGAAATGTGATGGAAGTGTAAATATGACTTACGAACTGCCTAAGAAACGTGGTTTAGCTTTGTTTTTTGCATTGTATGGACTTCATGCAGTTGGAAGAATACTTTTTGTTCTTACCATGAAAAAGACTGTGGTGAGAAGAAAGGGACAAAGAGCTATGACTCCAATATGAGATCAATTTTTGTTTTTCGTGAAATGGATCTCGGTTATAGTAACATGAATATGCCTCCGCCGATATCAAAATCATCTGACGAAGGTGTCCAATCCGAGATGCGCGTAGCATATTCTAACAGCTAGAGAGTCGATGAAGATTGCATCACATGAAATCAGAAATGCAGAACTGTAAAAAAAAATTTGATTCCGAAACACCTGTCAATACAACAGCCAGTTTTGACGGATCATGGCAACGCATGGGGATATGCTTCTTTAAACGGTGTCGTCATGGCTATTTCATTAGGAAAATGTGTAGACTATGAAGAATTACCCAAACTAAATTATCAAAAACTCTCAAATGTAATGTAGGCAACAAAAAAGGATTCAGGTGGTTGTCATAACGACTAGCTTTCCAATCATGTCTGTCTAATAAATCACACTGGCAGTCTTTGAGCAATGGAATCAAGTAGAACGATCAGCATTTTTGCTCGTTCGTTATCGCAAAACAAGTTGACGTGTACGAAATTCATTGGTGATGGGGATACAAAATCTTTGTAGGGTGTCAAGGTTTCCGACACTTTTCAAGGTATTCGTATATCCAAAGGAGAATGCGTAGGTCTTGTCCAGAAATTAGTAGGGATACGTTTGAGAAAATTCAAAAAACGATACCGAGGAAAAGTTGTAAGTGATCGCAAGAAACTTTTTGACAAAAGGCGGCTTACTGAGAAAGCAATAAACACTTGCAAAATTATTACGGTATAGCCATCAGAGCAAATTCTGGTGATCTATATGATGAAAAAATTAGTAGCAGCCATCCTCCATCATTGCAGTGAAGCTGAAACAAAGATTTGCAACACCGTTGTTGTCCCAGAACTAAGGGCTCTTGATGCCGCTACCAGTCTGACGTTGTTACTGGGAGGATTACCTATAGACGCAAGAAGCCTTTATTGCCTGCGATTGTGTCAGATAAGATTAAACATCTTTTCTCATACAAAGATCTTGGAAGTGAAGGGTTACTCTCCAACTGTTTGCATGGGAAAACGCAGAACGCCAACGAATCAATCAACAACATGATATAAAATTTGAATTAATTTCGCCAATATCATCTTGAGATGTTTTTTCTAAGGTGTTATGTCCTTTTTCGCGACCGGAAAGTGACATTTTTAGGCTTGACCGGTCAACAAATTTTACTTTTTAATTTATTTTTGAAAATATGAAATAAAATAGTATTTGTCAATAATGAAACCAATCAAAACCTTTTTTTTGGATGATTTATACGGTTACCACCTTGATACCTAAAACCTAATCCTAATCGCTCTTAGTTTTTTTTTGTCTAGTGGTTTTTCAGATTTTTTTTTTCATGTTTTACACTCTTGGTTAAAATTGAGTGCAAATAGCCGTTGCTATGGCGTTTCTAAGGGGAGAATTCACCAGCCTGGAAACAATACCTCGTTTATACATAAATATTACCTAAAATTTATTATTTTTATTTGGAATTTGCCTTCTAAATGTTTTTAAGTAGATTTTTTTTATTTGAAAGATAATTGGCAAAATTTTATTTTATCGGTGTATTTCTTTAAAATCTTTAATTACTGCTTACTAAAAACGATCTTTTTAAATCTCCCGGCCTAAATATCTCAATAACCGTTCGTTCAAATTTTTTAATTTTTCAGGATATGTTTATATTTAGAAGTATCGCAAAGTCAGCGTTGGAAATTACAAGAAATAACCTAACTTTTCAAGTTACCTCTTTCTGGATATGAACTAGTCATAACAGAGTTAACCTCATATGAGGTTTCCTTTTTGAAATATTATATTTATTCCCCCTTAAAGAATGTTCGAATTAAACTAAGCTCTCTTTAAGTCGAAGTTAAACAAATATCAGAAATAAATTATTCTCCGCTTTTTAAAAATTATCAATGACAGAAGTTTCTTATATCAGTTTGGCTAAGTCGTAAAAAAAGTTCAATATCAACGACTGCATTTATTTCGTCAATGTTTTTATGGAGTCATTCTCCTTTGTTACTAAGTAAAATGTAATGACGTAGTAATGTAGTAATGACGTAGTACATCCATAGCTTGTTGGACATCATCAGATTGAGAACAAATTTGTTCGTTTGAAACATCTGTCTTCTTCCAGACCAAGATCTTCGTCCTCAAAACAAAATGACATCATCACTCATTACTGGCTCAGTATTGATAACAGAATCATCCACAGAAACGATATCATTATCTTTGCTTCCTTCTGGAAAGAACTCGTGGGGCGAAGAATGCAGGTTTATCCAAGTGTTTTTGTTGACGTTTAAAGGGTCATCAGCGTCTAACATGGCTTCAGATTGCTTTTCTTTTGAAATTCCAGCTTTTGCAAAAAACAGGTAACAACAGTTTCAGCTGTTACTTTTCCCTAAGCAATGTTAAGCATTTGCATAGCATCTAAAACAAAGAATTCCGTAAGAGTTCTTTTTCTCTGTATCTGCTCAATCAGTTTTCTAACAGATAACATCTTATAGCGGAACTTCAGGGATCAAATTACACCTTGATCAATAGGTTAAAGCTCCAAGGTTGTGTTGGAAGGTAGAAATATCAATTCAATAGATACGAGGTTTTCAGTGAATGGGTGAACTGGGTAGATATCAACTAGTAGAACAATTTCTTCCCTTCTTTGGTAAAGTGCAAATCAATTTCACGAATCGGTTCTTCGAATAGTATGATTTCTACCTGTCTTAATCGCTGATGTTTTGAATTGTTTCCACTTTTCACTGCTTGTTTTCTAGCCAGGTAGATAAAGTATTTTTTGGTATACCATACTTTGTAGTAATTTTTGATTTCGTCTTACCTTCCTCTACTTCCTTTAAGGTGGTTTACCAAGAAATATTTCGTTGGTTTTGATAAAACCGTCACTTTGTAGCAAATAAGTATTTATTCTGCCACAAAAAAATATACATGAGCTATGAAAATTACAAGACAAGAGGAATCAAAGAATAACAAAAAGAACAAACATTAAGATAGGTACAAAAATTGTCTGTCACAATAATATTTCCATTTCCATTGTGGTCCAAAAAACCACCAAATCTTACCAGTCAAGGTGGAGAATTCTAATGATAGTCAGTTTAGACTATGTCTATGAAGAATCAACTTGTTGGGATGGCTGATTTTACTTCAAAGTGTGTGCAAACAGCTTATTTTGGAAGAGGGTGGTACATAAGAAACTAGAAATTTGAAGGGGGTAGGTTGAACAGGTATATTTTATAATTTTCTTTTTACTTACTATCAAGTCTTAAAAGGGAAACATTCCCTAATTTTTATTTCGAAAACTAAGACACAAAATTAAAATCTAATTGTACCATGTAAAAGTACTCAATAATTCTTGAAAAAACAGCATGCAAAATGGTAGCTGATACCATGATTACCTAGCAGAAAGACGCAGAATTTGAAAAAGTGCTGTTACACCGGCCTAAATATCTGAAAGTTTTCTTAATATTTTTTACTACTCTTTTCAATTTTGAACTAAGATAAGATGAAAGTGTGATTTGACCGGAACATTATTTTTTCAAAAGTGTCACAACCTGCAGGCCGCAAGTATAAATTTTGCCGTCAAGTCTTGGACCGATTCAGTACCCAAAAATTTTTAAACTAAAATAAAAATCTAATTTACTCAAATCACAGCTTATGTGATAAAGAAGAACTCCTGAAAATAACATAGAGAAAACTTTTCCTGTTATGGAGATATTTTGACTAGCGTGTCAAAAACTTGATTTTGAGAAAATTGTGTTTAAAAAAAAAGAAGGATTTGAAGTTTCCACAAAATCCCATTTGTTACTCAATTAAAATCAATTAAAATATTTGAAATTACTTAGAACGATCAAATTCAAAATTTCGAAAATTTTGAGATTTCAAGGTAGACTGTCACCTTAATTATTTAGGTTTGCTTGATCATAGCTATTTCCATAGAAAAGTAAAAGATTTACACCTATTTCTAAGAAAGAAAATGTGAGGGTGATGAAAACAGAAAAAACTTTGCTGAACAATTTTTCTTAGGGAAGTTGGAAGGAGAGGTAAGGAAAAAACACACATTGAACAAATGCGTTGAATGTAATATTTCTACGGCGACAAATACAGTTCCTAAAGTTGTTGGACTCAGAAAGAAGGATACCACTAGGAAGACATCATTAAAAAACGTTATAAAAATAAAATATAAAAGTTACAACATCTATTAATCCGTTATTTGATAACACAAATAACCCTCCTCTCACACAGAATTTAACACCTGAATCAGTAAGTTTACAGCTTAATGTAGGGTTAAAACGAGTAGAAAATAAAACAGACTTCTCTATATGAAGGCAGCCGCTGAATCAACTTTAGAAAGCGTTAATAAAAGCTGGAATAGCATTCGCGGAAGTCCATTCTCTAAAGTGCTTAGTAAAATCCCACAAACTGGACTAACTAAAAAAAAAAACAAAAAAAAAAAACACCAGAACACAAACAAAATTTAAGAAGCACAAAAAAGTAAAGCCAAGAATTGAAAACTTCTGGTCAGGGGATTCAAAACACTTTGACTCAATATTTGGCACAGACTATCAAAAGCGCTACACATGAAGACAAAATCAAAGCTAGACTTTGAACCCAATAACAAGTTATCTACGAATTCACTCACCGATTAGTTTACCCTAAATATCTTGTTAGCTAGGTCATTGCAAAAGCCATTGCAAAAGTCATTGCAAAAGTCTTATATTATGCACTAAGTTTTAATAATCTTGTTCTGCTTGTTTAGGAATACACAGTGCACCAAAAGACGAAAATCGTAAACGAAAACGACATTCACCTGATCACAGAAAATTAAACTTTGATAAGGATGCACTTTCAAATGAAGTTCAAAGTGTGCAACCAGAATCAAAGGCAAGTTAAACAAAAGAAAACTTGAAAGCTAGTGGCAAAAAAGTGATACAATCAATAATCTTTACTTCACGTTGGTAAAATTACATAGCGATAAAAAAGATATACTATGCATTTAAATGCTAATAAACCCAATCATTTTTTATATATATAAACGTGCTATAAATACTATTCGCAAATGCAACAAATACATTAAAAACCTTCTGCTTCTTAACCAGTTTTTTAAAACAAGAAATGGAGGGAGACTTTTTTAAGTCAGTTATCTGAGGGCAGTACTAAAATCATCTCATTCCACAGAGAATGCGGTATATCAAAAGTGCTCCCACATTAATTCTGGATTAGGTTTGTTAACTGAATTAAAGTTTCAATCATTAAGAGCTGTAGATGTTTTGCATGAA
>JAUZNK010062581.1:0-14757 GCA_035046665.1 Euphysa ruthae
ATTAGTTGTGTAAGACCAAATGTGGAACAAAATTCACTATACTTATTTAAAAGTGCATTTTGGGTGAGAACTCTGTTCTCAAGAATATAATCGTTGTTATAATCCAAAAGATTAATATTTATGTCTCCTAAAATAAATATATCCTTTCCACCCTCATAAATTTGGTGCAAAGTGTGGGTTAAAGGCTCAAAAAAACTGTTGATATCAGGTGGCCTGTAAACTATACCCAGTGTAAAAGGTTTGGTACAAGGAAGAACAATATCAACAAATATGTTTTCAATGTCATTTGTGGGTGTAACATCATTGGAATTTAGGTCGTCCTTGATGTAACAAAAAACACCTCCACCAGGTCTATTTCTGTCTTTCTTTAAGATATGGTATCTACCAAGTTCAATTTCACTGTCTTCTATAGAGCTATCAAGCTTACTTTCAGTAATTCCAATAATCGATGGTTTTGAAACAATTGAAATCCTTAAATATTCAATTTTTGGTAGTATGTATTGTTATTGTTATTCCTATTTTTATTGTTATTGTTATTGTTAGTGTTATTGTTATTGTTGTTACTATTGTTATAATTATCATTATAGCAATAAAAGTTGGTGAGTCATTTATCTGTGGAAGATTCCATATTTTTCGTAGCTTTTATTCTTTCGGTGCTAGTTACGAGTTCCACCCAACCCACATTTGAACTACCCTCCAGATCTGTAAACGTTAAATCGGCCAACCAGAGAGAGTCCTTTATTTTGGCTGATAATTGTGTACAGCAAAGCTGAATGTCGATGATCATTGAGAGTTAGAAAATTTGAATTTTGAGTCTTTGTTCATAATACTTATTGGCATCAGTAAAGGTCTTGAGTTGCCCCATTTGCGGAGTGTTTGTCTTAATGTTATACCCACATATTATGATTTTATTAATTTTTGTTTGATCTTGTGTCTAAATCATCTTGGAAGAGTAAATTGGGCGTGATAACAATGGGCATAAATTATGTCAATTTCATTACCAATGCACCATGGTTTGAGTGTATGAGACATAGGGACATCTGGCAACATAAAAGACCCGGAAAATTTAGTTAGATTTGATATTTTTTCACAAGTTGGGCTTATTTAATTGCTGCATACAAACTGAACGGGGTCCGATCGATGGTCCAAAATATCGATGGTCTGACATGTCGATGGTCCAACTTATCCATGGTACGAAATATCTATATATATGCTAGCAAATTTTTAAGAACAGATCGACGCATTTTTCATTGTGGACATTTTAGTTGTTCATTTTTCTCCAGCTATCTAATTAACACTCTTTTTTCGATTTGGAAAACATTCAATTTATTATTTCCGTTTCACACAAAGTAAAGACCTGTTCACTAGAAAAATTTCCATCGAACAGATAATTTCGTCCAGTAGACAACTACAGAAATTATTATAGAAAGTTGAAATGCGAATAAAAGGTTGATCATGTTAACAATTTAAAAAAAAAGATTTTGATTTTTAGTTGAAGAAAAATAACGAATTTGATTGAGAAAAATATGTCAAGAGAGATGCAGCAAAGGAGAATATCAACTACTGGTAAAAGATTTATATCCTTTTGACTACGAGTATTTTTCAAGTTTTTTCTAATGACACCGAACGAGTTTGAAGAAACTTTATCTCTCGTAGGACCATATATTGCAAAACCGCGAACTTTCAGCCCTGGTGTAAGGCTATATATTTAAGGGATAGATAAACATAATTTAAAAAATATTTTTTCTCTCTCTCTCTCTCTATCTCCCGGTATATTAAGTATTAAATATTAAGCTCCGTTGTTCCCCTTATATTTTTGGTTAAACTAGATCTACACAGTGGTTGCATAGTTCTCGGTTTTTGCTTCAGACGAGACATTTGTTTATTTAACATTTAAAACTAGTGAAATAGAAATTTAAAAAAAATATTTATACTAATTTTGAGAATTGCTAAAGACGGAAATATACTATAAAAAACGTTGATATAAATATTGGAAACGTCATTTCAAGTCAATAGCTCGTGTTATTAAAGCAAGTGTTTATGACTTGATTATTTTACTAGTATGTCAAGCCATCGATGTCTCGGACCATCGATAGGGACCCAAACTGAACAATTTTTACAGAATATTATATAATTTAACAAAATATTAGGACATTAAAGAAAAAAACTTCACCTGTTTGGGTAAAAAATTATGCTTGAAAGCAGAACATAACAATCATTAAGTTGCAAAGCTCCGTAAAAGTTGGTAGTAGTTTTCTATAGAACCAATAGGTAATTTAAACTGATTAATTCATGTTCGAGAGGAAGGGATAAACCACCTTGAATTTTACAAAAATTTGACTGATAGGTGTAACTGTTTCCTCGTCAACACCAGAGGTAAATGCGAGTATTTTATCTAAAAAAACCTTCATTGGACCCCCACCTAATAATAAGACACATTACCAGTAAATTGTTGCAGAGGCAAAAAAGTGAGTGTAGTGAGCTTTGCAGCTGGAGCCCATTTGGCAACAGAGCGATAAATTCAATATAGTAAGGATTTTATTTTTTGCTGACGCAGATTTTTGAGCCAAAAATTTGGCCAATATTCGGTTCTAAATGTTTTCCTGAATTTGGGCCATAATTTGGGCCAAAATTCGTACCTATTTTTTCAAATTTTTTTCTCGCCTTTAATTTTTTTATTAATATTATTTGACAGTAGAGAATATTTAATTTCGTGTGGCGTTTAGAAAGGCAGGTGTTTAGAAAGGCAGGTGTTTAGAAAGGCAGGTGTCGGAAACTGTAAGTTAAATTTAATTTCGTTTTAGTTTGAAATTATATTTTTAATTAAAAACGTTATTTTTATCACTGTGTATACGACATACCATAAAATAATTTTTTGTTATAAACTATTTTTTCAATAGATCAAAACCAAATCAAAAGTTATTTCAATACTGTCGAAAGAAAATTTATTTCTATTTAGCTACAGCTTTTTTGCATATTAATCGCTGGTAGAGTATGAAAACTTGTTGTTATGTTGAATTCTGTTGCAGTCTTCTTTTATAGCCAATTATCATATAACATTTTTAACTTTGGCTTTCCAACAAGTTTGTCATGCTCTCGCATCCTTTATATATTGATTAGCCATAAACAAAATCAAATAAATCAAAGGTATCCTCTGGTTTCTATAGTCTCAATTTTAACTAACAAAACTCGGTATTACAGTTTCAAACAATTGATTTAAATACATGGATTTAAATAATTGATTGAAATACACCCCTGCAAAATAATCTAACAAACGATTTGAGCATGCGCATTTCATAGTTAGCCATTTTCAAGATAAGATTCACCTGAAATATACCTTTTCAGCATTCCACAGTTTATTCTGTAAAGTATAAACGAAATTTTGAGTAAACATTATAAACAAAGTTTATTTGAACATTAAACACAAGATTCAACAACATTTCATTCCGAACATTCCCAAACACCATTTGTTTTAATATTTAATTTCATGTCTTTAAACAAAAACGGGTGTGTTATAACAGTGATGAATCACACTGCAGCTGCCCGGTTGGTTCAAGTCGACTTTGTTGTCATGTTCTGGTACTTCTTTTGTTTTTAAAACACTTTACCGAAACAAAAGAAAGATTCTATTGTTAACATCTACAGAACAGTTGCAAAAAATCAGAAAAGTTTAACGAAACATGGAATATTACCGTAAAAAACAACATGTGAGAAAGGATATTTTTTTCATAAAAATTATTCAAAAAAGGTCAGAAGTTTGAGGCTGAGGCACTGAATCATCTTGAGAGTGTCATTAAATCCACAAGAAAAACATGTAGATTCTTTACACACTAGTTACAGGATCGATTTTTAGCCAGCCCTGATTCGCTTGGCCCAGCTGGCATCTAAACGGGAAAGGTTTGGTATGAAATAGGGTTCGGGATTTATTTTGAAATTGCTAAAAAGAGTATTGATGTTACTAAAATCAACACGATCTGCTGCATTTATAAGAAATTTTAGTGTTAAAATTGTTTTTTAAAACCAACGTGGCATCAAAAACTCTTGGACTTGCTTGGGATGCTGCTGCTGCTTTGAAATTTACAAAGGCAAAATTAAATTTTTTATTAAGTTCAGACACACCTCTTATGACTGAGTGTATGAAAAATCAACAGCTGGAAATCCTAAATGATTAAAAGTGTACGAAAATAAATAATAATTTTGGAAAAACCAAACTTATGAACAGTTCAGTGAATAATATCTCCAGTGACCTGATCACCAAATTCCACTTCAATAGAGAATTCCCAAGATGTTCTGCACATAATTTCTTACATGAGAGTTAATTTGAAATTTATAAATTTACCATAGTTGACATGTTTCTTTGGTACCCTGTGTTTTTCCTCCTAAAAGATATATTAAGAAAATTAAAAGCTTGTTCTTAAAAACTTTTCACGGACCTTATAACAGAAATCCGTGCTAAAATCTTTAGTAAAATGTATTCTAAATATTGGGAATGAGATATCGAACCAAATTAAACGCCTCTTAAATCAATTTAGCAATATTGATCTTATCAATGCTCAAGCTTCCTCAATATGCTAGGAAATGCTACCATAATATATGATCAGAGAATTAGAAACCCACTTGGGAGAGATATAAATTATACAATCACTAAATATAAGTTGATAAAGACCAATACATAATAAACCAGATAAATTGATTTAAATTAAGTATGTCTGAAAAAATTGAGATTTTAAGAAATATAGTGTAGCAAAATTGTTATTAAATATGGGTTTGACATTAATCCGCAAGTATACATAAAAACTCAAAGGTATACATATTTTTAAAAACCTGGTTAGATAGAGGTATAATTTTGAAAAATGTTCTAAGATATTTTTTGAAACGGGTTAAAATAATTTTTTCTGGAATTTTTTTCACAAAAGCGTAATTAAGAGAATTTTCAATTTGAATTGTTCCTAATATCTGTAACTCTATACACCTTCAATATTAAATTTAATACATTACCTGAATCGAACAAAAAAGTAGATGAAAATGATTAACAAGAAGATGAAACCAATTATTCCAAACGCTATTGATATACCAAGTATAACGACTGGTTTAAGCTCGGCCTTCCCTGGCTAGGAAAAGAAAAGGAAACGTCACAACAATGAAAAATGATTCACCTTTTATTTATATTTATATTATATTATTTTTATTTATATTATATTATTTTTATTTATATTGTTGGCAAAGAAGTAATGGGCTTTAGATTAAATAATGCAGCCTAGTTTTAATAACTTCTTCAGTTCTAAGCTTGAATCAAATTTTCCTACGACCAATGGGTTTTATCGAGTAAAGATTAACGATAGGTTTTATCGAGTAAAGATTAACGATTGCTGATTTTTCTATGTTTTAGATTGTAGCTTTTAAAATATCTTATTGAATGAGGGTACATGGTTGTAGCTAAAAGCCGCTGGAAAAGTGCAATGTTAAAATAGCAGCCAAACAGCTTAAAGGAAAACAAATTTGTTTTCAATATTTACAAATAGATTATATCTATCATATACCAGTTTCACACATATTGATCCGAAAATTATTCACCTAAAATCTGATTTTAATTTTTGTGATATTAAAAAAAAAAAATATGCGGCGTTATTCAAAATTTTATTTGTTGGTAAAGGTTAGAACAAGTCCTAACTAAATTTGGTTTTAGTGTTATCGCTCTTATTCTTTCAAAAGCTCAGATGTTTTTACTTTGTTTTTATCATATCTCATGGACACTCATTTGAAGTAAATTATATTTTAAAGTTTTATGAAAAAAGATTGAGGAAAAAATGCAAGTTATTATTTTATATTTTTATTCTAGGAAATATGAAGAATTTTTGTATTATATTATATCATTATCTCGAAAAAAAACATTCCACACTAGCAAATTGTTACCCGGTGAGTTTTACCCATATATCTTCATTTTTTATGTGTAAAGTTAAAAAATAAAAAAATTTTTTTTAATTTATATTATTATCGTTTTATTTATTTCAATCGCAATCAAAATTGAACATCGTTAAATAATGAAATTAATGACTTTGTTTGTTTTTTAAATACACCAAATTAAACCACACTTAAATAATCCTTTTACACTTAATTTAATTGAGATTTGCATACATAGCCAAAAAAGGGAGGTCTATAACTCAAGATCTAGCAGAGATAAATTTATCAAATCTTAATAGTATTTTCTAATGCCAATGATACATATACTGTTTTAAAATTATGCTTAATAGAATGTTAGTTTTAAAGATATACATATTCAAAGTAATTGGGCCAAAAACGGACCGAAGTGGTTTAGCGGTCAATTATTTCCAACTATCAAAAAATCATACTAATAATTCCTGAAAGTTCCAGCCAAATTAAAAAAAGTAAGAAAATGTCATACCCCGCCTCTGCCCAAAAAGTCATGTTTTGAGAAAATAGTTTTTAAAGTTTTACAAAAGATATTTTATTTCCAAATGAAGACAATTCTGCATTTATTGTGTAAATTTTATATTAGCTATAGTCTACACTTACTGCATATGTTTAAATGAAATTTAAACGGATATTACCTGCTCCATACACAGGTACTTCTTTTTCTTCTGCTTGATCAGCCAAGCCTTTATATTGAAAACGTAAATGTTTTCGCCGTTTTTTGTTAAAATCTGTTTATTAAGACCTTTCCGTTTTAACTATACTGTCGGTACCTTTTTGAGAACAGAATTCATTAATAAACACACCTGATGATATTTCCAAATAATTTAATAAATTTAAAATACAAGGTACCCCATTATTAAACGATTTTATTGCTGATGCAACGCTGAGTTCTAGTGCTGTATGTCCAACAAAAACATCCTTAGGACAGCATTTCCAAATTAAATTGTTTATCGACTCATTATTATTCTGTGTTTTACCGTGTAAACACTTAACTACCATCACTTAAATCCATAAACCCTAGTTTAGTTGTCTTTATTATAAATTACTGGAATAACCAGACGTTATAAGTATTTGGGTAGTTCAATTTGTCCGCTTGTAACTTAAACACCAAGTTTCTTGTGTGCGCGGACATATTTGATGGTGTATTCACTGATTAAAAGCCTCTAGGCATTGGTACAAAACTGCACTTATAGCTTTTTCAGTTGGTACACTGAAGTTACAGCACATATCCTGATTGCAATGCCAAAATAATTTTGTAATTTGTTAATTACTTTATCTGTGCGACGACCTTTTCCTCCAACAGATTTACAATTGGCTAATGGTGTTTGTAGCTTTAAGCCTGCCTAATCAACACCAACACGCTTTTGTATGTGTCCAACACATTCTAATTTTTCTACCACTACACAAGGGTCTGGATCCTTTTTTGGATCATTCAGTCAAACCCACCAGTTCCATTGATCTAGCGAGTCCTTCATTATTAATTGGAGAGTGACGCGTATCAATATATTTTTCATAAACTTCTGGTTAACTACCTTTACTTTTTTTATATGAAATACAGGAGCTACTATTTTGAGAGAACGCAATAGTCGACATATTTTTTTGAGTCGCTTGCGATTTCAGTAACAACCATATTGAGCGATGAGTAACCTCGCGTCTGTCATGCTCCTTCACATGAAACAATCGAATTTGCATTTAATTTCTTGTTTGCCTCATATTTAAATCTATTTTATGTATTTTGCTTCGAAATGTTGGCAACTTGCTTATATGCTGATGAGAATTTTTCTTGCATGTCGCTAAAAGCTTTAGCCTTTATGGGCGGTTGGGCGTTATTAAATTCATATACTCACAAAAGGTTAATAAAGCTGTTTGACCTTTACCAATTTCATTCATTGATAAGACTGCAAGATTGTTTATTTCATATGAGGTGATTCCTGAACCATTAGCTCTCACTTCTTTGCTTGTATAAAAAAAAAATTAGCTCCAATTGCAAGCAGGTGTCGCAAAGAAAAAATTTAACAGCAGTGAGAGTCCTTTCTTTTCACGTAATCACTGCTAGTTTCAATGGATTTGTTAAAGCAAGTACTGATTGAATTAACAATGGATTTTAGAATGTCACTATCAATTATTAAAATACATGATTGCAGAGAATTAATGCTGTCTGAATCAACAGCACTGGTTGTTGTTGCAGTATATAGCAGGGTGGTGGGTGTTGTTAGCGGTGGCGTTGCAATTGTAGAACTTTGTCACAGCTTTCGGTGAGAAGCTGATAAAAACTGCTCAAGTCTCACTTCACTTGAAACACTAGGTGTAACATTTTTAACTTCTTTTGTCTCAGGAATACTGGAATTTGAATTTAATTCTATATTTTCTCTGTATAATTGTTTTTTGAAAACTGAGCCATTGGATTTTCGTCGTAACTTGGAAATATATTTTAATGATTTTCCTATAATGATTTATAGATTTATTATGTGGTTTAAATCAAAGTTCTTAGTAGATTTTACACAGCTATCTATATTTATAATTTATTATTTATAAAAACCAATATTTTTGTACTAGCTGGATGAAAATTTTGTTTAAATTATACTTTGCTATACCACAAAACCCCCTATTTTATGTTAGAAACCAAAGGTAGACTACTGAGTTATGAACACTGAGATTTCTTGAAAGGTTGTAGTTTTTAGGGCAAGGAAAAGGGGGAAAAATTCGTTACTATTCGTTGCTATGTCTGTTACCAAGGAGAAAATGGGCTTTTCAATAAATACCCCCTATTTTTTCAAAACAATCTACGTTGTCAAAATACTTTTTCAGTACGGTTAAGCTTATTTTAAAAATAAGTATTTCGACAGATGATTTTTTGGCGTTATCTTAAACCCAAGTTAATATTCCTTTATAAGCATTTATAATTTAGTTTCATACTTGAATAAAGATTGTAGTCATCTAGACTGGCATATGCAGTCTGTCTTCTGCCTTGCGTAATTTTACGCGGATTAATGTTTGAAAGGCAGACTAGAAAAAAAAAGTATTCATCCGAGAATTTTAAATAGGCACAGAGCAGAATCATACCATTTGATTTCTTGAAAGATCGTAGAACATTGGAAATTAATTGACTTTTTTTAAGGTCCATTCTTGATTTACTCACTGTCTACAAGTCTAAGTTGTGAAGAAGAAGACCAGGTGTGTAAAATAGTCTTTGAAAATTGCACTAACGTTGTTTTTATTCAAAGTAATCCAAAGTGAAGAAGTGCATGGCTTAGTATGTAGCAGTCGAGAGTTTTAATATATTTATTTTATAAATTTTTGGTTTTTCGCGTTTTCCTGAAGGCAGCGGTATTTTTCTGCTGGTGACGTAAACTTCTCAAAGATTGTAAGTCTTTTTGATTTCAAATTAGGCAAGTTTGTTTATTAATATGTTACTTACAACCTGAAGTAGAATTAGTAATATAAAAAAAAAAAATTATTTTTTTTATAATTTTTTATTGCAAATTGGCCATTATGGTTTATGCTGAGTATGAACTTTTTTTGTTGAGATTGAAATTGTGTTATTTTACGTGAACGAGTAAAGCTATAACATAGCTAGTGGAAAAAATATTTAATAACAGTTGAAACTAACGTTTTATTGTCTTTTATGGTACCAAGAATATTTATTTTCGTATTCGCCCAGTAAATAAAATCGTTTTGCGTATAACCTAAATAAATCTCCGTCCCTGTAATACATCAATTTTAGGATTTTTTTGTTAGAAATGTAATGCACGTTTTTTTTTTTTTTTTTTTTGTTTTTTTTTTTTTTTTTTTTTGCAATAAGTGGACAATAGCCTGGAAGTGTAAGGATAACGTAATTACCTCATTAGTGCTTGTAGTTTGTAGATTTGTAGTTGGTGATGATGTGGTGTATAATCCTGAGCTTGTTGCGGTTAATAATGACGTAGATTTTATATTTTTTGTTGAGGTTGAGAATAGCTTTAGTGATGTAGAAACACTTGGAGCAATTTTTAACGTTGAAATCAGTGGAGGAGTTTTAAATGCTGTCGATTTCGTTATTGATTGAGTTGCTTTTATTGAAGATAGAATATTTGTAGTTAACTCATTGTCAGGATGCCCTAAATTGAAAGACCCACACAATAATATTGAACTATTGATCAAAAAAGGGTTAGTAACAGAACTTATGTTTTCAGACTGTAACTGTATATGTTTTTCTTAAAAATTTTCTTAAAAACTTTCCTAAAGCAAAAAAATAAACATTATCTTACTTTTTATTATTAAAAAGCTTTCGGAAACCTGAGTGCCCTAGCTTTTTTGCAAAGAAACTACCAAACTAATAAAAAAACATTTATAAAATCAATGCTTTATTGACCTATCTTCACTTTGATTCCCCGGGTCTGTTATGGGTGCTGTTACATAATCCCACTATATAACATAACTTTTGTAAACAAAATTTTCTTAATATTTTTCGTTATGAATATTTTCTATTCTCACTCACATATCTCTTCTCCTTCTATTTCCATCAGGAAGCAAGATTCTACTCCACAAAGTCTCATATTTAACTTTAACAGAGCTCCTCGATAACTATTGGAAAACAGTTCAGTACGTATCTAAAAAAAAAAAAATATATATATATATATATTGTCAAAGCTTTGAATTTCCAACAAACAATACTGAGAATATATTAGAAATGTTTGCGAAGCCTCTAAAAAGCAGTAGAAATACACCTTTCTGGTTCAACATGTTTTTCAACTTTGCTAAGCAGATCTCCTAATTCTACACAAACAGCAACTAGTTAAATTCCAAGAATGTTGAGCTTTTCATGCACAAAACTTTTGGTGAGCAATGAAACGAAAATACGTATGATTCTTTAATAGCATAACAATTATCTCGGAAAGTTTGAAAATAAGCAATAATCAGTATTTAACAAACTTTTTTGAGAATTTTGTCAGCTTCGAGGCTCGAGAGTTGTTGAGGCTATCACAGTGATAAGTTATTTTAAACTTTTAGCTTTTCAAACTCGCATAGTTTTCAACAGTACATCAGAATCCAACAATAATTAAGTATGTCACACTTTCCAATACTATTAAAGCATTTTCGAAATTTCGAAACTTATTCGGAAACAAGACCTTCATTATTTCTTTGCTTTTTTACCTAAAAATTTGGGTTTATGAATTTATTATAGGCATGAGTATGCAAAATCATTTAAAAACAGTAAGGAAAAGATATTATATCTCACCAGCACAATGTACGTATGAACTGCTCCAACGCTCCTTACTTGAAAAAAAAAAATTTGATTGAGATCGTTGGTGGCGGAAAAGTCATTTAGAGCTTCATTCCATCTTTCAATAGCTACATTTTGCGGGACCTCACTGCAATGATGTGTATTTTCGAGGTAAAATGATTTGCTCTCACTAGAAAGTGACACGATTGGTATGGAAAACAAGCTTGATTTAGCAAGGATAGTACACCCTGTAATAAAAATTTATATATTTTAAAGATACATAAGATTAGTCTATATCATTTAAAAAAAAAAACTTCAAACCTTTCAGAAGATGAGCAAATGATTCAGATTCCTCGTATGAACATGTGTGAGGAGGTTTATAAAACTTTAAATCCTTAAAAAATATCATGATCATTTGAAACAAAAAATCATTAACAAATTAATATTATAGAGAATTTTTTTTCTTTTTTAAACATTTATTTACTTTTTCATTGATTCAATTTCATACCACCCCTGATAAATCAGTTACTAGGTTATAAAAAAATAAGAAGAGGCTAAATCTCACATTGGGATATATGGTATTGCCAAACGAAAAAATCTTATAATAGATAAATTGTTGTATATTAAAATAATATAACTTACTGTTTTATGTTAGAAATAAAAATTTTATGTTCAAAAAAACAAATATCTGTTGTCTATTATTAGATATTGTTGTTCTTGTTCTCTGATTGGTGTACAAGAGTTTTTTTCTCTTATGGACTGCTTCTAATTTTCCTACAGAATTTTCATTACTTATCTTTAAAATCTTATGTATCACCGGGTTAATATTTATCATAAAGGACTTGAAAAAAATTCTTGCTGTTAGAAAACAAACTGCTGAGTTTTTTAAAAACTTTCACTGACTTTAGGCAAATTGATTCTTTTGAAGGCATTTCATCGAGATAAGATCAGTGCGTATGTTCATGTGTGTTCAGCTCATGGCTCGCTAAATCGCAGGCCTTCCAAACGTGCAAACTGGAGGAAAAGCTGGAGGCTTGGACAAAAAAATTCCTTTGGAAGGCTTGTAATTTAGTAAACAATGGCTTGGCTGCTACCAGCCTCTTCGAAATAATTGCTACTTTTTTTGGGTATACTCCCATAAAACAATAAAAACAATTTTCAGTTATAACATTACATTTATAAATAGATCCCTATTTTACCCTGAGGACAACCACCATAGTATATTCTATGTTGTTATTAGCTACATAAACTGATTTTTAATTTTCCAGACGACATATCAGAAACTTTGTATTTTGTTATTGGCCTTTTTCTTCATATTTTAAAATTTACACATTATTAATAAATGTACGTGTTAATATCAATTATTTTATATTATCATTTTCCAAAAGCTGTAAGTTTTAGCCTGAGTTTCATTGAAGTTTTGTCACATTTTGAATTATTTAAACAGATCTTTTAAAAACTCCTTTATAGATTATTACTGAAGTGCCATTTTCGATTCGACAACCTTTACGAAAATTGCTTATAAAAGAATATAAATAAAGAAAAAATTTTTTTTTCTTTTTTACTAACCTCTATGAAGAACATACCTGTATGACCAAAACCTTTTAAACATTTTTTCTTTCCACCGTCAACTGAGTAAAATGTGTCAAAAACCGTTTTTTTGCACAAGCATGTTTTACTCGTAGTTTCAAATGCTGAATATTGTTCGCAAATTCCTGATTCAAATTTGTCAAAACTTAAAAAATCTCCCTGAATGGTTCTATTAATATAAGAAATACCGCAAATGTACCCCAAAAAGAAGATCTCTAATATAACAATTCTATAGTAACCCTCCATATTTTCTCCAGGTATTTTTTAAATCTAAAAAACTTTAAAATTGTATTCTTTTTTTTTTTTTTTTTTTGTTATGTAGAATCGATATAAAGTCATTGATGTTTTATATACAGATCGCATTCGTCATTCTCTCTGAGATATATCTCAATAATAGATTCTATTTACTGCGTTTTTTGACAATCAATGGCTAGAAGTAATGGTGATTAATAAAATTTTTAATAAATAGCTGTTTTTTGAAACTGTAGATGAAGTCGTAGTTTTCCAATGATAAGCCGCAACAGTTCGTAGGAACTATAATGTAATTCTATTTTATTTATTTCACCCTCATAGTTTGACCTGCCTATCTTATGAAAATAGTACAATATGCATTAATTAGTAAATAGTACATCCGTAAATCCATAAAAATGCAGATTAGATCATCCCTCAATAAAGCAAATAATTAATCTTGTTTTTTTGGAATATAACTAAAATCTAAAATTACTTTCATTCACCGCATTCTCAATTACTTAAATTTTATTAATTTTAATGTAATTTTAGTTGTTTCCTTTCAGAAAAAATGTGCGCCATTAAACCTAATGATAGATTGGGTATAAGGATTTATCAACTCTTCTAAGTTAACAAGGTTGAAAAAAAGTTGTCAATGCCTAACTATATCACTATTATGTGCATTATGGCTAAAATACCTATCCATACTACAGATATTTAAACTATCGCTGACAATACCTATCCATACCACCAGTACTTGCATGTACTGAGATGACCTATTCATTATACTTGAATAACTAATAACCTAAATATCCTCCAAACTAGAAAGCTTTTTAAATTTTTTTATGTCCAAAATAACAGTTATGATTAAACCCGAAATCTATATTATTGTTTTATAAGGATATTTCATCTTAAACTCTAGACTATATATCCCTTGTCTATTATAAAAAGATGCAGCTAGACTTGATTTATGTGTACTTTATGTATTTTTTCCTCACAAAGTGTCTTCGAATAAGTAAGAAAATCTGAAAATACGCCACAGTTTTAATGCGAGTTAATTATTACTGGGAATACCTTTCCTTCGGATTAGATAATGTGATTATTCATCTCGGAATTCGATAATTATTCATCGTAATTAGCAGTCTACGGTGAAATATATCACTGTACCTTTTTAAAGCACCACAATGCACATATTATAATTTTTAAAAACTGTAACAAACGCAAAAAGCTTGGTTTTCAAATCACAAAAATCAGACCACAGTTGCTTCAGGATTCTCACAATGTAATCATTTTTTTAGACAGTCTAGACATAAATTTGAGAAAAAAAATCTTCTATTTTGAAAAAAATACGGTAAACTCTCTTTGCTATATTTGATCATAAATTTTATAAATTTAATGACAAGTTATATAAATTTAATTTTAAGTTATATAAATTTAATTATAAATTATATAAATTTAATTATAAAAACAAAAAATAAAAACTACAAAGAGTTTTGAAATCACTGTTCTCTAAAAAGAAGTCAAAATAAATTAGCAGTAATATCCAAGTGAAAGAAAAAACTAGCACTTTATTTTTCAAAACCATCTCAAATGCGTATAAAAGATTGCAGAATAAAGAGATTAAATACGAAATGATTTCTTGTAATTATTTAATATAAGTATTTATGGTGTGAAAAATAAGAGGTCTTTACAGTATGCACACAAGATATTTAAAATCTTAAGTTATCGCTTAAATTAGATGTTATTCTGAAAAAAAAAAATATATGTATATATATATATATATATACCGATTACAATCTCTG
>JAUZNK010062592.1:0-14756 GCA_035046665.1 Euphysa ruthae
TGATATCACAAAACTCAGTAAAACTGTTATTGTCATAACAGATGAATTGTTTTCTGTTTGCTAGATAACTTTTAATCTATTTATTTGTGGTTCCCCTAATGCCGTATAATTCAAGTTTTTTTTAGTAAAATAAAATGATTTACAGATTCAAATGCTTTTGATAGATGAATAAAGACTCCTAGCGTCATTTCCTTTTTAGCAAAAGCATTAGTTATTTCATTTACAAGTTGCATTATTGCAAGTTCAGTGGTTGTGTTGTTTTGGAACCCAAACTGTTTTTTGAAAAATAAATTCTTTGCGTTAAAAAAGAGAAAATTCTATAGTAAATAATTAAATTTTAGAGAATATTGGCTGAGTTGAAATGGGTCTATAGTTACCTACAAGTGAAGTACCACCAGACTTAAATATGGGGGTTACTTTTGCTATTTTTGGAAAGTCAAGAAACACTCCTTTACTTATCGAGTCTTTACAAAGAGGGATTTTGATTTCGTCGTATATATCAATGATTATATTTCCATTTGATTTATCCATACCGCAAGCCTTATTTCTTTGCAGTGATTTGAAAGCTGTTTCAAAAGTAAGTTCAAAGTCTTTAATAAACTCATTATTTCTCGTTATATAACTTTCAAATGATTTATTTACCGCTGGTATTTTATTTGCTAGATTGCTTCCAATATTTGTAAAAAAAACTTATCAAATTCGGTTGCTATTTCTCTTCTGTCATAAGTGTTCTTCATTTTTTGTTTTTAATACATTAGGGAGATCGTTTTTTTTTTTTTTTCTTTAATTTCCAGTTATCTTTTTCATTATTTTTCACGTATTTTTTGGATCATTTTTATGTTTTTCAATCTGAGATGAGTAATATGATTGTTTTCTCTTTTTTTTTCAGTTTTTCAAAGAGATTTTTGTAGTTTTTATATTTTGTTTCTGAACTCTCTGTTTTTTGTTTTAAAAAGTTAATATATAGTTTCTGTATTCTTTTTTTTTTTTTTTTTTTGAATATTTTCTAATAATTTTTGTCATCCATGGTGACATTAAGTCCTTATTTTCAACAATAACTTTTTTATTGGAAAATGTAAATCATATAGGGTAGAAATTTTATCTGAAAATTGTTAAACGTATTGTTGGTACCTGCCCGACAGTCAAGAAGACCCCATTCTACCTTTTTGAGATCAGCTCTGAAGCTTTTGATATTAGCGTGTCTTCGGAAAACTTCTATCTTTTTTGCTGTTATATTTATATTTGCTTACGTTAAAAACAACATAAATAGGAAAGAGGTCAGAGGTTGAAGATTTTATTATGCCTTTTTTTAGAGATGTGTCAAAATAGGAATTCGTTAGTGTATTGTCAATCAGTGCTGCTGTTGTTTTTGTTACGCACGTAGGACGGTTTATCAGTAGGATAGAACCATGTCCATATTATTGTAAAAATCATTCACCGCAGTACTTTCGGTGTAGTCAAAGCAATTCAGGTTTGTTTCCCCAAGAATGTAAAAACGTTTTTTTTTCTAGATTTGAAGTATCAAATGAATATTAAATTTTTAAACATCTGTTCCTGGTGTCTGTAACAACGTATGTAATTTTTAACAAATTTATTTATTAATTCAATTGATAAATATTTTCTATCACAGTTAGTTGAATTTAAATCTCTTATTTTAAATGTTAGGTTTTTTTAAACATAGATCGCTAATCCCCCGCCACGCTTTCCAGTGTTTCTTTGAAAATGAATTGAGTTATAATTATCTATTGATAAATTTGAATCATCATAGAAATCTTTATCAGTAACCTAGGTTTCACTCAAACAAATTGCGATAAAGGAGTATTTTGTTTCCTCTCAGAGTTCTTTAAAATTTTCAAAATTTGCTTTTATACTTCTTATGTTCAAATGTAAAACACAAATATTATCGAACAGTTTAACTTCACTTAATTCATTTTTGATTTCATGATAAAAAAATAAGCAGTTTTAAAGTTTACTAAATCATTATCATTATAGAAATTTACATCTGGATCGTGATTGCTTAATTTGGGAAGAATTAAAAAAAAAAAAAAGATTTTCAAAATCGTTTCCGCTCATTAAATGTTAATATGAGCAAAGCAGTTAAAATGTAATTGAGAAAACGCGTAAAAAAGAAAATGTTAATATGATAAAACATGCTTTTAGTCGCCCGAAATTAATTTCCGTTATAATAACGGAAAACTGGCTCTCGATATGGTTTGTAAATTACCATCTGAAAACTAGGACCAGCTTCTTTTTGACATGAGCACCTTAACTAGAATGAATCAGAATATGTTATTTAATAACTGTGACAAATTTCGTACTTTTATCAAAATGAGCACAATTTTTCCACGATTAAGCAAAACGCAAAGTCTACTTTGTTATGCACTAATAGTAAAAAAAAAAAAAATCAACCAATCGTTATCTATTCCCCTATTCCCACTTGAATAAAAAAAAATTTATTGAAACTATACGCTTTTTTAACTGGTTCTATCTAAAAATTCACTCTCGTGTAAGACCAGCTTACAGCTTATTTCTACCCGTCAAAAAAATTTTAATTCTTTTGGCGAAACAAATAATTCTATAAAATTTTGTAAGTGCTGCAATATACTCATATTGCAGCACTTACAAAATTGTAAATTATCTCACACTGTTATCTTTGCAGTAGATAAACAATAGAATCTGATTAAATCTATCACAATATTGTGAATCTCAATCTTCGTTAAAAAAAAAAAAAAAACTTTTATTTCAAATTAGAAGTTTATGAAACAGGTGATATCAAAATTTAAAATGTTCCAAACCTCTCCAGTGCTATTCGCGTCTTTTTCGTAGGAACGGCGTTGCGTACATTTGAACGACATGATAAATATTTTAAGCAGATTTATAAAACGATCGCTTATATTTTTAAGAAAATATGGAAACTCATAATGCTTAAATAAAATTAAATAAATGATACCAGAGCTGCAATTTGGTGAAAGGGTGTCAACGCAATTTATGCAGATTTAGAGTTAAGCAGTGAATAAATCTGTAGTAGATTAAGCCAATTTGGGATCAAAAATTCAAATATTTTACACAAAAAGAAGAAACAAAAATCTAAAGGTTATTTCTTTATATAAAATTAGCGCCATTCTAACTCGGTTGTGTATATTTTACAGATCAGATCAAAAATATCATATTTCTTCTCAAGTTGACAACAATATTGCTGCATAGCAAGAAGAAAGATATTGGAAATACAGCCCAATAAGTATTGATAAGGACTATGTTGTCCCAATCACTAAAAAGTTTATTTAACCTACGTAGACTAAATCCAAAATGGATTGTAACGTGAGTACCGTATTTAAAAAATGTAAAAATACAAATTATATTGATTTTAAAATAATCTTATGAGTATAAACCTCGGAATATGATTAACAATTCCAATTTGAACATAAATATTGTTGGTATTTAAACTTAAGATATACGAGGAGGATAATTTCATTTTCATTCGTTGAGCATTTTTCTATTCTCATGCTTAGCATAATTTCCATATTCTATAAATAATATTTATTTTATCAAAAATATGTTTTTTAAAAAAATTTCCCAAAAAAATAAAATCTCTCTTCCTACTGTTAGCTATTTCGGATTCAAGAACTAATGTTTCATATCCCACTTATTAGAAACTTGGATTTTGTAGATGGAAAAAATGGCATTGTGATAGAACTAGTTAAAAACGCGTCTAATTCCAATAAAGAAACAAGTATTTTTCTTATCAAAGTGTAATTCTATATCAAACTTCCAACACAGGTGTTTTTTATAAAAACGCCTCATAGTCTGTAGTGCTGTATTATGTTGCGATTTACGTTGCTTAAATGTTTTTTTTTGTTCATAAAACGGTTTTTAAGAAACTTTTTCGCCATTTCCGTCATTATAGACGCGATATAGAATAACTAAAAATGAAAAACATTAAATGTACGTGATTAAAACGCGTTGGTGTCCACTGGAATAGTTTAGTTTTAGTAAGCTTTTTAACTTAAAAAGTGTGAGTAAAAGTAAACAATGAGCAAAACAGTGAGTAAAAGTTTACAATGAAAACAGCAAAACTTGCAATTAGCTCAACCTTGAACTCCAAATCAAAAGATCACTGAAATTATTCCCGAAAAAGGTTTTTAAGGCTGCAGTTACTTAGGTGGCGAAGGGCACCGCTGTGTATTTTTTTTTTTCGTTTCTTTAAAGTTGAAGAGAATTGAAGAGAACTGGGTGCATACCATGTTTTCTGAATAAAAATTTCATTATATTTTTTTAAAGAATTTCAATGCTTTATGTTTTCGATTAAAATTAGTACACAAGTAATTACAGGTCGAATACACACTTTATTGCAAATGCGAAAGTCCTATCACGTTTGTACATCCCCTAAGCAAAGCATATATATCTTTAATACACCGTTTGCCAGTTGCTTTTTCGTTATAATGTAAAACGTTAACGGCGAAACTGGGATAAAGTTGAGTTTCGATATCATCTTTTTGGATATTCAGTGTAATCAAAGAGCGATCTGTGGATTGAGTTTTTAAAGTTCCTCCATAATACCTATGAGACAGTTTCTTATGCATATGCCCTGAAGAAAAGTTTTTTTGTTCATGTTTGAAGAAGTTTTCCGTCAAGGAATTGAAGAAAGTCTTGAAGTTTTATAAGTAATCAACTTCAGGGAAAAAATCAGATTTATTGTTCAAAACTTATGTCATTTTTTGCCGACCCTGATGTAAGTTAGAGTCTTACTCTTAAACAGATGACCACACTACATACTTTATATAAAAAGATTTTTTTTTCCAGAGAGTTACAAAATAAATATGGCTTAAAAAAAACTGATCTTCGAGTTAAACTTTGTCCAGCTATGCCAAAGGCTTGTTGTTGTAACGGGAAAAAGCATGACAGTGTCTTAAGGGGGAAAACCAATCAAAAAATATCATCTTTTTTAAAAAAAAACAAAAAAAAAAAAAAACGACACGTAATTTTAATCTACTTTAATGTTGTCAAAATAATTTGTCATCAGCCCACACAAAATGCCTCAAAACAGACTTTTAAAGTTTAGGAAACTGACAAAAATTTTAACAATGACCGAAGGATAAGAATATCAGAAATAGTACATTCCAACACCAAACAGAATTCCCGCAGAATTTTAAACACAGTTTTTTGAACCTAAAAATTTCATCTATCAGCAAGAATTGATAGGGAATTTTAGGCCCAGTAAAAAAATATCTGAAACTTTGACATTATACATACTTTCTGCGGAATCGGAGCCTGAAATATTGAAGAAAAATAAATAAAAAATATGATAAGTTCATTGTTATTTTTTAAATGTTACATCTTTGCATTGCAAGTGAAATTTATATCTTTGACCACTATTCATAGATAGATCATGAAAAAAAATTCAAATTTCATGTTGTTTTATTAAACACGACGAAATAATTCCAGTAACGCTTCAATGTTTTTTTATTCATCTGTATCAATGTCTTTTTAAGATAATGGATATTTTGCTGAGAAAAATCGAAAAATTTTAATTTTAATTTTGATATGCAATCGTGCTCAAATCAATAAAAATTAATTTTCTTACATCAGAAAAAACAAAGTTTATACAATCATTAGCCTCGAACAAGCATGTCTCCGAAAACCTCATTATTGTAATAAAGAAGAAGTGACATGACGATAGTCACTTTTTGCTTGTTTAATATTATTTGTAAAAAATTTCGTCTTACCGTCATACGAGTCATAGATGATTCCGTTTTAATTATACAAAAGATCTTATTATCATGAGAAAATCTTCTAAACGCATACGTACAGCCTGAAAATCTACTAACAAACGTATAATTAGCTTAAAAGCGCTAAATGCATAACCTGGATGAAATTTCTAATTCAAGATACAAATCTCACTGTTTGACGTGCACACAGACATTTGTCTTTAAATACGTATTGCCCCCGCAATTATGCATATGATATAAAAATAACTAATCTATTGAAAATAAACGTAAAAAAAAAAAAAAAAAAAGTTATTATTTCGAAGATGTTATGAATAATTCAAGGGAGAGCATTAAAAAGTATATAGCATTCGTATAAAGATATTCATTGGGAGCTAATCTTAAAGTGTGAAGTGAAAAAAGTTGCCTGTGGCTTTTGTGCCAAATAAATATGAAAAAAAATTTATACGGATTTACTTCTAAGTTAAAATATTTAAGAACCAAAAATTTAACTTCACTTCATGTAGAACAAAATATTTTCCAGTTTTTTGTTTTTGGGACACCAGTTTCTTTGGAACTGTCAAAGCAAAATAAGAAATTTATTAAAAAAAAGAGAAGATTAATAAAATGTTAAAAGATTTCAAGCAAACTTATTACAAACTTTTATGCTACATAGATCTAACCCAACACCCAAAAAACGAGAATTAAAAAATAAGGTCAGATCATTAGTAAAATAGATAATAAATCTATATGTGTGACAAAAACGAGAAAAAAAAAAAAAAAAGCGTTAAAAATATAATACAATGAAGGCAAAACATCTGCGCGTTATCTATAGAAATAGCCGTCATCAATTCATTATTAGTTGCGAAGCCGACTCATTGCCATCAGCCACCACAATGTACCATTTCATCTATAAAAGCAGCTAAATTATTATTTTATTAACAGCATCACACATAGCTTGTGCTGCAGTTTTTCACAACTTTAATAACTGCATTCACCAATTTTCGGAGTTGTTCCAAGTCACTGACAGGGGCACACCCATGATAAGCGAGGTAAAAATTTTAATAATCAACAGCTGCATGATGTAAACGACTCGTTTACTTATTCTAAATCTTATTTCAATTTTCTTTGACGTACAAACTTTTCAGTTTTTGCAAGTTGAAAATTTAAGTCTTAGCATACATGCAAGGCTGAGCGGTTTATCAGTCAATGCGAGACTTTTCGTGGCATATCCGACAAGCAAGTTCTCCTAAAGTCGTCAGATAATTATTCTGTAATTCTATAGTCAGACAAATTTAGATAGATATTTTGAGGCGTTTCATAAGTAAGTAAGAATTTATATTGAACGTGGATTCAACAAGTAGCTTTAAGCTTTATTTCCAGAAGCGCCCACAGGTTTGGTCCTGGTGTACTTGATCGCCCATTTGGGCTTACGGTAAAGAAAATCGTTGATCTCTAAGGGGGATCGAACTGCCACCTCAAGACCAGAAGCTAAACTCTTAACCGCTCGACCAGACAACCATAATCACCAATTTCTTGTACATTTTTTCTTTCAGTATTAACAGATCAGTACTATTATTAGTATCAAGAACGTCACTTACATGGGCTGATCAAGTGTTTAACATATTTATAATTGATTCATTATAAATAATATTTACATCATTTTTCCCATCTTTTCTGACAAAGAAATCTTCGCATTTTATTATTTACCTATGTTTTCTAATGTACTGTGAAACAAAATTTCGTTACATGCAAAAGACTTTAAAGTTTTGAAATAGACTAATTAAAATCAGTTTTTTGTACAAACTATTCTTTTTTAACTTATAACGTATTGTAGCGATATTTAATTTTTGAAAAACTCGATATGATTATAAAAACCGAGATTTTTAAAACATTGTTTAAAAAATCGCTACAAGAAAATTCTACGACCTTTATATAAGAAAGAATACGTAATTTTTAGTTGTTTTGCTCTGAATTTACCCAAAATACATTAAATCTCCCGCATCTTTCAAATGCAATATGTATGAGCATTTATGTTGTTGTTCTTGATTCGTGAACCTACTTGAATGGAAAAACACTCAACTTCCCTTGGTCCTATACTTAAAAAGTCTATTTTTTCGTATTTTCAAAATTATATTTTTTTAGATTAGACTATGTACGTTAAGCGTTGTTCTAGTTTGTTTTTCAATAATAATAAAAAAAAAAAAAAAACGTAAAATGCCTTATTTTGAAATATAAACAAGGTGGTAATAATTCACCTCAAAAAATCACTCAGAAACGCCCTTAGTAACCCAACTTTATCTTCGCCTTAAAACCTTTAAAAACCATCAAAAATAATTAGTTTACGTTATATTTAGGACGATACTGAGTCGTTGCCACGTGCTTTTGAGACATAGCTAAATGATAAACATGCTTGAAAACACTCTAATTTCCTAGGTGTGTTATTTAGCAAATAGTTTTTTGTATATAAATGATACTTTTTGCAGCCAGAACTAGTTTATATTTATTTTGCGGTGTGATGAATATTCCACCTCTTTTGCAAATAAAATCTTTTAATGAAATGCAACAAAATATTTTTTTTAGCATACGAAGCAGTTGCAAACAACTCCGTAAAGGTTTTATTGATGCAACAGAGCAAAAGGAAGGCTTTGTGTATGGTCCTGGGTTGTTTTGGTTTAATATATTTTTAAAGTATACCACATTGGTTTATATTCATTTTAAACTTCGTTTTTTAATTTTTTCAATCAACGTCTTTTCAAACCAATGTTTTAATTTAATTTTTCTCATCTCTAAACTTTAAACCCGTTTTTCTCTGTTAACCTTCTTTCGAGACGCCGCGGTGTATATCTTTAGAACCAATAATCAAAATGAGCTAAATTTTCATTTACATTATTTTGTGTATTTTCCTTTTACTCTTTCAGAGTTGTGTTCATTTTCTATTTCACCTTCCATTATGGAAAAGCTTTGCACTTGGAAAAGCCTTAATTAAATAACAAAATTTACCCCATGTTAACTTCAAATCGTTATAGATATAAATTATGCCTAAATTTTGAATTGCATAAAACTCATTTAAAACATTTGAGTTAATTTGTTTTTGAGACACAGGTCCGACACTTTTCAAAGTTTGGGCAAATTTCTTTCCAAAAACTCATTTTTATTCTGAAGATATGGACCGCAGCTTAAATGGCAACTTTTTGGTTCCAGCGGATCGAAAAAACCATGGCCGAACAAGAAATTAGTATCTTTATATTTTTTGACTGTGATAAAGATTTTAGCGTTTCAGGTATAGGTCTACCTTAAAACACAGCATGTATCTCATGTATGTACTGACAAAATGTCTGCACGGGAAAACACAGAATGACAACGAGGCGGTCAACCAAATAATTTGGAAACGTTGTCCAAAAAACATCTTTATCAGCAGGAGTACATTGGAAACAGGAGTTAACTCAGCAGTACTTGAGTTCAATAATGGTCCTGATAGCATAGCAGCAGTTTTAGCTGAATTTGGTTCGTCAGGTCTTGATATATCAAGCAAGTTGACAAAAAAAAGTAAAAGCTTCCGGAGACTTAGCGTCCAAAAATTAAGTGACCGTGTTAAAAACGAAAGAAAAAAGGCTTTAGACGATAAAGAAAGGATATTTGGACCAAGGAGGAGGAAAAAAACAAGCCATATGCTCCTGGAAGCTTTTAAGTCATAATCAGGGATTTTAAATCATCAATATTAAAAGTTTTCATTATTTAAATTATGCTTCCTGTCTTGTTTCCCGGAAACAGCTTTTTCACTAATTTTCAAACTTTGAAACTTGAGATCTCTCCATTGAGAAGAGCTTATGATCTGAAATTTTCATAGATTGTTCTTCATGCCTTTTAAAATCGGATGAGAGGAAATAAGATTTTGTTGTTGAGAAATTTAGTTTTAGCAACTTAATATTGGGTACTCATGCTTCAGTTTGGATACTATTGTTCTCAATTTTATATCTTTTGATAAAATTTCTTTATCAAAAATTGCTTCTCTCATCCGAATTATATTATTTTAAAGAACAAAAACCAATTTTTAAGCATATTTGAGGAGTCCTTCCATAGTTATCTTGTCATAAAGTCATGATTTTTCGACCTTTATTTGTAAAAATCTGGGCAATCGAGACAATTGTGACATAGAACTTAGTTACTGGTGAAAATTTCATTACATTATCTTCTCCCGACCAAAAATCAAAAAATGGCCTTGGTTTTTTTTTATGAAACTTTCCTGCACGTAATTATAATGATTTTTTTTTGAATGAATGACTAAGAATAACAGATACGTAAAAATCGTATTGAAAGGTCTCAAATTAAAACAAACGTGCTAATAAAAAATCTTGTCATATAAATGGTTCTTTACAAATGGCAACATAACATCTTAAAAATAGTGTTCTTAAATATAACTATAATATACCCAGCTAATTAGTCCTAATTAAAAACTTTATTGGAATGAGTATTATTAGATTTTGGAAAGTAGGCGTTGGTTATATTTAGGTTTTTTGATAACAAATGCAGGAAAAACATTGATTTTTCTTATTATACTTTTCCCCTTAGAGAAAATTTAATTTAAAATCAGAAATTATTTTGGTATATTTCCAAAAGACGATAATTTCGAAACATTAGTTAACATCACTGAAAGGCGATAAATGCTTTTAATTTTCTTCCATACGTCTTAGTATTGTTCCATGCATAACTTTAGAAAGTAATTGACAGTTTTGAAGAAAAACGACCACAATGGCATGGCTTAACTAAGAAAAAAAAATACAAAGGGTTCAAAAGCATGTAAACATTGAAATCAAAATTTTTAAAATGCAGTTTATAAATTGCAGTTTATTAAATCTATTTGAACGAGACAAAGTGTTTTGATGTTAGAAAAATATTTTATCGATCTTTATTTGAAGAATTTATCTTTGTGATTTTTTAGCAGATCAATTTAATTCAAAAAATTTTTTAAGAAATTCACTAAACCATTACAGAAATTCAATAAAAATGAGAATTTGTGCATAAAAAGAGCGATGCAAGGCAACAATTCTTGGATACTCAGATGGGTAAAATGATCTACCCTTGAAAATTTTGAAAGGGGTTTATAAAAAATCTTTAAAATTTTACAAAATGTAAAAAGGTACTTATAAAATACTCGTCACTGGGACGGTTGTTGGGCAATTATATTTTGAAATGACTCTTAAAAACTGTAAAAATGCTATTGCTAGGCAACAAGAATTTTTTTCGAAACTATGACTTATAACCAACCTTCAAAACACCAGAAAATTCTAGAGCTGCTCTGGAATAAATTATGTGAAGGACGCACGAACAGCAGCAAATTTAAAAGTTCTGTTTAAAACCAAAGTTTGGAGAGCTAGGAACGTCTGCCATAATAGCAACAAATAGGCAAATCCGAGTGAAACCGCCTTTATTTTTTTAATAAGTAAAATTAATGTAATATGGCTGAATAATTTCTAATTTGCAGAATGGAGTCCTTGGTTACAGAATTTGCAGAATGGAGTCCTTGGTTACAGAGTTTGCAGAATGGAGCCCTTGGTTACAGAATTCGAAGCACACATAATCTATAAAAAAACATTACCTACTCACTCTATTTTCGCGAAATTCGATAAGATGCTCCAACAAAAACTTTAATTGCAAAAGCTTGTTCCCGCGTAGATGTTAAACTTGTAAAAAGTTTTCACAAGTAAACTTGTTCGACAGATTCTTATAAAAGATGTTTTAAAGAAATATGTTTAAAAAAAGTACTATAAATTATTGTAATTAGACATTAAATGTCATTCCTTTTTAATATAAATCGCTAGTTGATGGCAGCCGTTTGTTTGGTTCCATTTGAAAGTCACGGTTAGAGTACAGGCGTTGAATAGAGCAAATAATTAGTTAAATGAAGAATTGAGTTGGTTGAAAATTTTAAACGTTTGATGACTCGAGAACCAATTATTTGTAACCGAAGCGTCTCTTCAATTAAGCAGCAAATTTTAAATACTCAAACCATTTTTATGACAACAAAACTATACTTCTGTAAATACCAGATTATTGTAAACGTGCACTATTTGGGATACACGTGTGAAAAAAAAAAAAAAAAAAAAAAAAACAACTGATATTTCCAAATAATATTAGATCAATTTTGATGAATTTACAAAATATGAAATTTTTTATTTCTTAGAAAAGCATTTTTTCAGCAAGGGAAAAAAATAAGCTGGTCTTTTACCTTTAAAAACATCTAGAAACATTTTTGAAAAGATGCGCATGATACAGAAACAAACACACGAGGGTGAAATTTCGGATACACGAAGGTGCAATTTTGTTAATACCGTTTGAAAAAAGCATCATTAAATAAGAATGGCATTTATGCTACAGATATCGTTTGTGAGTTTGCAATAGCCGAGTCAAAGAAAATTTAAGGGCTGAGTTTCCTAAGGATGGTGACTTCAAACGGAACGATATTACAATAATATTTTAATATAAAAAACATCGAAAACGAAATTATTTAATATTAAATTTACAAAACTATGAGTCTCATCATTAGTTTTAAAACTAATTTACATTCCATTAAAACAGTTTTTTTTTTTAATTCAGCCCAATACCAAATGCGGCAAGAAACATCGTTTCTGTTTTTACACTTAAACGTACATCAATATACAAACCATGCGTTGTTCATTGTTTCAAGTATCTGACTTCCATATTTTAACCGTTTTATCTTTCTCAAGTGCTCCTGACGCTATAATGTTTTCTGTCGGGTGGCACGCACAGCAAAGTACAACATCTAGGAACAAAAGAGTAGCACCTTTAATATATAATTCCCATATACATTAACTAAATTAATTTTGGAGGATTTCGGCATTTCTCATGAAATCAAAATTTGTGAGATATCCTAATTTTCATCGATTCAATAAAATTATCTGGAATTTTTTACTATTTAGCTAATTTTGCTTTCCTGTACTTTCTTTAAGTTTGCAACAAATTCATATTGCCTGAAAAGTTAGTGGACGGACCTATGAACAGCTAAAAAGCTGTTTTCAGATGCAGAGAGAGAATCGAAGATAAATACACTTGTCTTTATCTTTAAAAACACAATTTCTCGATAGAAATCGAAAAATGTAACAAGATTTGAACCATTTTAGGGCAAGGGTCTGATAAGTATTTATCTTAGCAACATACCAAAAAAATCAAAATTTTATCTAATAAAACTCATAGAATTTTCGAAACCACATGCAAATCAACGCAACGCAACTTCCTAGCCTCACAATGAGAAATTGAGAAAGAAAGAAATCGAGACATGCATTTTTTTTTCTTTTTAAATTAATTTTTGATTTTTTTAATTAACCCATTTTCGGCTTAGGCCCTAGGGTTGAAAATATTGAAACAGCTGAAATTCCAAAATTGTCATAATTAATATTCTAATACATAATATTCCATTAAAATAAGATATTTTCAAAAAAAAAAAAAAAAATAAATAAATAAACTATATCATTAAGCCATTTTTGACATAATATAATATTTTTCTAAATCATACACAACTCAGGAAAAAAAAGAACATGTTTTCAAAAGAGAATAAAAGAAAAATTAAAATCAAATTTTAGGGTTTTAAACATCTAACAAAATTTCAGCAAAGTCGGAATATAATTTCTAAAAAGAAATTTAAAAACGTAATTTTTGGATCAAATGTAACGAACGCTTCAGGACCTGATAAACTGTAAAAATTACCGACATGCAAAAATATTCAAAAATTTTTTGAATCAATAATTTTCGACAAAAGTCAAAAAATATTATTTTTGAAACAAATTTGAAATTTTTCAGTGCACAGAGTCCAATACAAGAACTTTTTACTTACGGCCATAAATGCCAAATAAGTATCACCTCAGCTTGCTAGTTTCCAGTTTAATTTTTCTAACCAGACCTCCTTTCCCTCTTCCTTATTATTAGCTCTTAATTATTTTTTTCATACCTCAAACAAAATTTAGTTGTTATTTCTTGATTTTGTGTAATGAGCTATTTTTACCATTTTATAAATGGCATCAGAATTTGAAAACTTATCTATCTTTGGATTCGAATTTGAATGTTGTAGTTTGATATTAGTTGAACTTAAAATAATTTATATCAAATTTGGCATTTGGTAAAGACGAGTTTGGGGAAAAGTTTGCCTCTTGGTCTTTTAACTTTTAATGAGCAGACTTTGAGGAATTTAAAAAAAAAAAAAAAAAACGCTGATTTCCATCTTAAAGATGTTTGCCCGTATTAAGTCCAGTATTAAAAAAAGATATTTTTAAATTAATAAACTCATTTATTCAACCTAATGATTTAATTACTTCCCAAAAAATAAATAATAAACCGCTTATCGAAAATTATAATTGAAGAAATGGGTTTGGTGAATTCATAGGACTTCGTTGGGTTTAAGAGCAATTTAAAATAAAGACAAATTTACACAAAATTACCATACTTGGGCATGTTTGGGCCAACAACTTAGGGCCACTAAACTGCAAATCGACTTGTAAATGGTTACAAAATTTTCTAACACTAAACAAAGTTCATGCAGGTTCGAAAGAAAATTCTTTAAGGAAAGTCAAAAATGCATTTTTCACCAGATTTTGGGCCTAGTTCCCAGTAACAAAAAATATTTGCAAAGTGACAATATGAGTCAAAAGATCTTTTAACTTCCAGTTAAATTAAATAACAATAAAGAAAATAAAAAAATTAATTGAAATCAAAACAGATAATTTTGAACTTATTTGAGAATATTCAGACGCACTACAAATATACTTTGTATTATTTTGTATGAATGATCACCTAATTCCATGTAAAAATTCAGATTTCAGAATGGTGAATTTACGCAAGCTGCCATGAATCAAATAATCATGTGGATAAATTCAATTTACTAACCCTCATGCCCTTGTAAAGTCTGTACAACTTCTTTAGATTGTAAATTCCATATATATATTAAATCATCTTCTGACCCCGATATTATCCACTAAATAAAAATTTAACAAGTAAACAGAGAAATACTTTTTATGTTTCTAAGTCAGCTATATCATATAT
>JAUZNK010062603.1:0-31276 GCA_035046665.1 Euphysa ruthae
ATATATTCATGCAATCCACACTCTTTATAAATTATAGGTGCAGTTTAGCCACAAGTTTTTCGCATGAGCAAATCACTTGTGGTGCGAGTGAGCTATAATTGTATATAAGAGTGAGCGAATTCATGATATAGGGACCAAAGTGCTCAAACTATTCGGAAACAGCGGGCTTTGCATTATCGCTAATAGATACCAATATCAGACTTCAGAGTGCTCTACATCATAAGATAAAGGAGCATATATATCATACATATATATACATATAAATAATATAATTTATCGTAAAAAATTTTCCTCAAATATCCACTATGTGGAACTTTCCAGTTTTGCTCAATTAGAAATTTTGTCCAAATTAAAACAAAATTTGACCTGACTATACTTTATAGTATATTTTGTAAATATGATTCCATCCTTCAAAACAAAAATTGTATAGGAAATAACCAGCTATTCGTTTCCAAGCAGATACATAAGGAGATTAAGAAAAGCGCTTGACTTAAAAACATAGCCAATAATTCTATGTTGCCTTGTGATATGTCTGCATTTAAATTGCAAAGAAATCTTGTTGTTAGACTTACCCGCAAGAAGAAGTAATCTTACTTTAACAATGTTAAAATTAAAGAAGTCTTTTTGGGATGAATGTAAACCATACCTTTCCAGTGAACGTCTTAATATTTATTAATGAAAATGGCTCCACTATATCTAGTGATAAAACTATTGTTAATATATTTAACTTTTATTATGCTAAGAAAAATATAACATAAAACTGTCGTTCTCGCTTGTCAAAATGAATGGCGGCGGAAAAATAGGAAAGTACCGCTAAATCTACAGTCGACCAGTTATCTTTTCTTCTTATATCGCTCTCCTTCCTCACAGTCCTGTAGTGTAATCAACATCGAAACACGATTGAAACGTAACAAGTGCAGGTACAATTCGTAACCTTCCCCTTTCATTCGACCCAATAAAATAGGCAGTGAAAAGATGTAAATTTAAAATTATCCGTTAGTTGAGGAGTTAAAACCTGTTGCTTCGCATTGTGGAAGGTTAGTTGATGACATTAACTGGGTAATTGCATTACATTAACCGTCTTTATGCATGTAAGTCTTGTTGATTCTTGGGCACCAAAAATCGAACTGAACTCAATGATTCATTTTGCACAGTTGTATGCAATTTTTTGTACATGACTATAATGGCTTAGGTAGTTGAAGGTAGTCATGTCTTTATGTATGTCAGTTTATATTTAGTTTGTCGAAGATGATGTTATTTTGATATTTAAGAAATTCAGAACTCTTTTGTCCGCTTGCACCTTCTTCATACTAAAGATCGTAATCAATTGATAGATGCATGCTGCAGAGAGAGAGTCCCTGACAACACAAAACAACATTTCTATCGGCACATGAACGATCGATAAACTTTGGAAGAAAAAAAGCAGATCTAGATATAGGTCTGGTTTTTTTCTGTCAAAGGATATTTACTGATAGAAATGTTGTTTTATATTTTAGAAGCAATCGTAAACAAAGGGTACTCAGAATAGATGGGGAACTCAAAATAACTAAGTTCTTTAAAGGAAAACATAAAAGGAAAGCAAGAATATTGTATTTTATTAGTGTACTAGGCTAAAGGAGTGTGACATATTATTTATTCTAGGTATATTGTTTATTTCTTTGCCAGAAAAAGATATTTTACACAGCAACGTGGTTTGTTGTGCTAACATATCTGGTTGAAAGTTCCTCATCTAATCAATCAGTAAGAATAATGAAGAGATATAAAAAATAAAAAACAGAAATAGAAATTAAAGAAAACCTAAATTATTGCGGAGCTACCATTAAAAATACCAGCTTAAATAAAATAGTATTTATAATAACAGTATTTATAGAATTTTATTTATTAGAGAACTTTTAATGACATGAGGTTGAATTACAATGAATGAAATGAAATTTAAACGGTGGTAAGTCTATCTCAAAAAACAACCAATGCTCACATAAATGTTACAAAACAGCAAGTTTCTCAGCAACATGATTACTAATGCAATATAGTCTATATCAACGTGATAGACTACGATGCCATAGTAGTTAATATCATTATCTCTCGAATTATTGCTTGATTTTACAACAGTCATCATAACTTGCACATTGACAACGTATCCATATTTCGCATTCATTTTCTTTATATTGATGCGTTTCATCTTACATACTGTATTTAATTTTTTACCTTCACCTGCTTAGCTTGCGGTTTGGTTCCTTGGTATTCATTTATAATCTTTGCTTGGGTAGAAGGATGCGCTACCGTATAACGTTTAAATTCCATGCTAAACTCACCTTTGCCCTAGATAAGAGATATATGATGAATTAAAAGACCTAAAAAATTCTGGTTATACGCGAAAATTTATATTAGAAATCAAAAAGACGAATTGCAAGTTTTTTCACACGCGAAAAAATAAATATATTTAATAACTCAAACTTTAATACTCAAATTTTTACTAACTAAAATTTTTACTTTGCTAAATGTTGTCTACTTCAGAATTAAAATTTTTACTCTGCTAAATGTTATCTATTTCAGAACTAAAATTTTTACTTTGCTATGTTATCTACTTCAGAATTAAAATTTTTACTCTGCTAAATGTTACCTACTTCAGAACTAAAGTCTGAGTATTAGACTGAATTTTTACAAACTTTTTCTTTTCTGACAAATCGGATCCGATAAGGACTTTATAAAAATTTTTAACTAGCTAAAAAATAACAATGTTTTTCAACACCACACGTAACCTCTATTGATTTTACTCTTTGAATTTTTTAAACTCAGTTGAAAACTCATCAATGCATGTTTAAAAAAATAATAATATAAGAATTGATTTTGGAACAAATATCTCGCAAATATAGCACAAAAGTTCGGAGAAAGTATCCAAATATCATGTGCGACGTTATCACAAAGCATATCTCAAAACTGTAGTTATAATTTAAAATTGCGACTTTATCAAATTAGATTTTTGTGAAAATTCTGCTAAAATAGCCCAGCGGTACGAAGAAAACTTCTATTCTAAATTTCATTTTCACAAATCTGTAGTGATCACGGGATTTTTCAAGGAAAAAATGCCAAAAAAGCGAGAAAGTCAAAGCGTCAAGTCAAAATCTATCTATTATTGAACTGAATTTACAGATCAAAGAGATTCGATTACATCAATCAAAAATCAATTGGTTGAGTTTGTATAATGAGAAAAAAAATCAATGAAATAGATTAATAACACCAAGCTAGATCCTATTACTACTACCATGTGTAAAACGTGGTCAAAATAAGGTCAGGCGTACAATTTTGCTTTTTTATATACTAATGAAAAAATTAAATACTTGGAAAAAAAAAACTAGCCCTTTTTTCCTACCAATGACTTCTGCATTAGCTATGTAAAATTATTAAAAAAAAAAGAAAATAAAGAAAAAAATCAAGTCGGAAAATGCTGATTTCCTGACCTAAAAATTGAACTAGCGAGAATTGTTTTATTTTCAAAAATGTAGCTAATTTCAAACTTTCTTGAAAATTATAATTTCAAGTTTTCCTAGATATCGAATTTAACGTTATTCGTGGGATCTATTTTAGTCTTTTTCAAGGATTTAATTTTTTCATTATATTTGTCGTTTTGTCTAATCTTGAACTATTTTCTTTTTTTAATCGAACTGTTAAGAATTACGCGGCGATTGTACTGAGATTATTTGTAATGTTAGAACATATTATTTTTGATAATTCAGATACGAGCAAATTTTTTTTAGGGCATTTCCAAACTTGTCTGAAAATCAATTTCTATTTTATTTTTCCCAAAAAGTTACATTGATGTTAAACATATGTTAAAATTATTGTTAAAAAACAATGTAATTTTAAAAAGCATTTAGAAAATTTTTGAGTATTCCCCACCCCCACCCCACAAAAAAAAAAAAAAAATAAATAAAAATAAAAAAAATATTTTTGATAACGAAAGGTATAATAAACTTTCATGTTCCAAGTTATCAAATTTGTTAATTACTTATATAAAAAAGATGCCTCGAATGTTGTTAAATTCCTAAATTTAACTATATAGCATAAAAGACTATTTTTGTTGGTATTACTTTAAAAGACACATTTCATAGACATACGCATTAAATAATTTTCATAGAAATCCAAACTAAAATATTATCTCCTGCAAAAGATTAATTGTACCATGATTGCCAAGGACTTATGTGGTTCAACCCTGCGTTTTTGGGGGTCAAATTCTGTTCCATTTCATTGTTTTCCATTGTTTTGAAGTTCCAAGAAAATCACTATTTGCCATAAAAGTTTGGCTTGCACAGGGGGGCCACTCATAACTATGAATGAAATTTCACGACACTTCCAGGACAATTCCAGGACATTTAACGTATTTTCAAAGATACTTTCCCCTAGCACTTGTATAAACTACTAACTTATATGTAATGACAACTGGTGTAGACAAAATAACATTGTGTAATAAAGCTTGGATTTCTTTTATTTTCTTAAGATTTCCTTTCTTAGAAAAATAGTATGCCATTGCAAATAATAAAAATAAAGCAATATAATAAGTATAAGTATACACGTTTTTTTTTTTTTTTTTTTTAATAAGAAACACGAGGCTCAAAATAGTCAAAACCTAAGAAACATTTTAGAAACCTTCCCAGGCTGAAAAATTATGAAAGGAAATTTTTGGAAAGGGTAAACTAATAAAACGTCTTATAATATAGCAAATAAAACTTTTCTAAACATAAGAACTACAGTATGAACTATAATAGTTTCAATGTCTACACAAAGAGCACCTGCACAGAGTGTTTTACAGAAAGTAAAATTCAAAAAACATTGCTAGAAGTAAACGACATTTTTAAGTTGAAATTAAATGGACAAACATTCTCAATGTCAACTTTAAGTTGCGTAACATAGTCTTTAACTAATGAATTCTTTCTTTTAATTTCCCCAATTTCCTTTTGAACTAATTTTTCCGTTTCCCATACAACTTTCTTATTTTTTTCCAAAGCTAAAACATATTTTGAATGAGCGATGTCAATTCGTCAAATTGTTGTCTTGCAGAATCTGATTCTAAGACTGTAATCCATTTAATTTCGTAAAGCTTCTCTACCAGATCATCTAACTTTAATAGGCATTCTTCTTTGTAGCGAAAGATTTCAACAGGCGAAAAACATGCCGAATTACGAACAATGCAAAATTGCAATGGTGTTCGCTCTTGTAACTTTGTAACCAATTTAATAAGTACAGTTCCCCAATATTTTTTAAACACCTTTTTCAAACTATCGGTCACTTTAGATTTTTTGAGTTCCGATTTTGTTGCTGTATCCAAACGGACAATGCTTGGAGGAAGTAGGTGATCTTTATTGGTCACATCAACTTCGTTTAATTTATAAGGAGTGGCGTTTCTATATCGTTTGTTACAAAAATGTTCATTAAATTTCTCATCGTTCCATCCAAGGAACTGCATAAGAATGGAAGCATTGGTTTGTCAGATTGAAAGCTAACTAAGAAAGACATCAAGAACTGAAGTAATACACTTAAAGAAGTGTAACTTTGCTTCAATCAAAGAACATGTATGGTGGTGAACTAATGTGTCATGTGATTTGTTATTTTGAGGACTTTTACTTTTAATAAGAGATTGCCACTGTTTAATGACTATTATCATATTTGGTCTGATTTTGAATATTCTTACAGCAACAGGGCCACCATCGATCATATTGTTTCCCTGAAACAATGTCTCTTCGTGCTGGAGGATCGTTAAACAAACGCCACATTGCTTTGAGTATTTTGTGAAGCTCCCAATCTGTAGACTTGAATCCAGTCTGTAATGCACATGAAGTATATGTAGTCCACAACTTCCAACATTTATTACTTTAGAAAACTCTTTTTCTTCTCTATGGTTATGGTGCTTAGTAATAACATCCCAGTTAACATTGGGTCCATCCATATCAAGTTGAAGCATTCTGCACTGCAGAAGAGATGAAGAAGATCTTGGTATGGAGGTTGATACTGTTAACTCTTCTCAGAAGTGTTGAATCAAAATATCTCGTTTCAATCAGCCCAGTCTCACCATTAAAAAAGCGAACAAGTATATCCATTTGTATTTCTTGTAAAACTCTACTCATAATTTCGTCATACGAGATAACAAAATATGGTGTCGAATTGATCTGCTTCTGAAGGATGCTACTGAAGTATGGAGCTATTCCAAAATTAGTATAATAAGAACACTTTGTCTTACCCAACTTAAATTCTTTAGCAATTCCACTATTTCGGAAAATAAGAAAAAACAGTTTTGTTTTACCATCACATGATCAAAATGAATTATGAGACAAAAAAATATCTAGCACATACAAAATTTCTGCTTCAGCTTTAACTATTTTGTTTGTAATAACTGGTTGCTTGATTGTGACTTTTCAGTAGATAGAGAGGTGGAGGTAGAGGTAAGAGAGTCTAGTGGAGAAACTGTAAATGAACTTGAAAGAACAGAGTAAAAGTTGTTGTCCTAGCTTTTACATTTTCTTGGTGTCTTTTACCTTTGGCATGACTAGTGAGACTACTCCTTCGCCTACTTGAAATACTGAACTACTGCAGACACAAGGAACATCTTGCCATCTTCAAATTTTCTCCTTTTTTAACCACAAATTAAATTGCTCACCCTGCAACCATTCATTCATTCATCATTAAATACATTTAAAAATGTTCCATTTAGTTTAAAGTTGCAATTTTGACCATTAACAAATGTTAAAACGAAATGGATGACATCAGCAATAACCTAATTACTGGTGTGCATTTTACAGACTGGTTAGTAAATTACATGAATCACTGTTTCTCAAGAAATGCACATAATACCAACAAAAGATCTTGCCCAACTATTGGCATTGCAGTAACAGCAAACAGTTTTTGTTGCCATCATTGCAGTCATGTGCCTGATGTTCATGGTCTTGTTTTAGTAATTTATAAGTAATAGCGTCATAAATTATTACAACCCATTAATGATATTGGCAACACCATCAGTAATCTGTTTATCAAGGTTATTGCTCGTCAAATTTTAAAACTAAAAACCTGGGTAAATGAAAATTGTGGCTTTGTTTGTAAATTTCGTCCAGAATTTAGTATAATGTTTCAAAAACATAATTACCTTAAAATTAAAATGAAATATTCTATTTAATTCTAATCTTCTTCTCTGTAGTTATCCGATATTTCATACTCGCTATCTGATTCAATTTCATTCTGGTCTGTAAATTGATTCAATTTCATTTTTATAGCAAGCTGTAAATTTTTGAAACTTCAAAAAGTACTAGAATTCAAATTTAATCCGAAATTCTACTAGTATTTTCCAGAGGTTAGCGAATGTCTAGTATTTATACTTTGTTTTTTATTAGATAGCTTGTGCAGACAATTTAATAATGATATCAATAATCATTCTTATATAAATTGAGTAGAAAGCAATACTTACTTGTGTAAGAGAACGCAATTCATTCGAATACCCAAACATCTCATTCAATGGTACCTACAATAGATGTGAACAAAGGTTATAAAAATACTTTACAATAGAAGTGCAGTAAGGTTATAAAAAACTCTGTAGTGACCAATGAACACTCCTAGAAAAAATAATTATAATAACCAATGGGAAAACAAAAAAATTAACAGAATTTAAAAAATGGGACTTTCAGTGAAGATAGAATTTTTTAAATCTTGAATGATTATGGTAGGATAAAAAAATAGCTTTTTGAAGGAAAAGGGAAAACATCATTTTATACAAAAATTCGATCCGTTTTGAGAATGGGCTTTAAAAATAGAAAGAAATCATTTTTTTAACGTGGAGGCCAACAAATAACCTCTTAAGTTATATTTCCAAAAGGGCCCACGGGTTCGGCCTTAGTGTACTTAGAGTTCCCATTTCAGCTTAAGTAGAAAAATTCATTGGTTCTGAGGAGGTGGGCTCAAGAATAATAAAACTTCAAAATGGCTGAAAGGCAAACATGATCATACTTTTCAACATCACACAAAATTTGTAATGAATCTAAAATTTGAGAGGAATTGGAAAATAATTTCTTGAAAAACAACAAAACTGTAATTCTAATAAAATCTGGCCTAAGTTTGGAACAGCGAAAATTCCGAAATTATTAATAATTTATAATATCCTAAAATATTTCGATAGCATCTTAAGAAAAATCGGAGAATGTTATTTTAATAATATAAAACCATTTTCTTACAAAAATATGAACATTTGGGCATATATTTGGAAGTTTTCAAGGTTTGGACAGATTATATGGATAAAAAAATATGACTCTTTAAATTCACGCGGAAGAAAACAAAACATTCAGTCACTCATGGACTTCTGGAAAAAATTTACAATAAAAAAAAAAAATTTTTCAAAAGAAAATATAGAAAAACATAAAACTTAAAAAGAAAAGAAAAAAAAGTGACTTATGACAAAAGATGTTCTCAATGGTTCTCTAATATCATGTAGAATTTAAAATAATATGTAATGAAACAATTTTGAAAAAAATCACAAACATTTAATATTCGGTGAAAGATGACCATATATAGGCTTAGTTTATAAAAAAGACAGACAGGTGGCCATTAAGAGCCATGAATTTTGCCTCGCTTAATCAGATTTTAGCAAGAATAAAAATTTTAAAATCTGGAACAAGCCTTTTTACATCTCTTTTTACATCTAGCGTTACGCAAAAATAAAAAAGTTAATGAGCAAATTTAGAGAAAAATTAAAAAACATTTTGGCTCACTTTTGTGTCGTTTAATCCCAAAATCAGATTAATGAGAATTAAGAAAAAAAAAAAAAATAATAAAAATTATGGTTTCCTCACATCATTTGTCTTTGCGGGTCCAAAAAAATAATCAGCACATTTTTGGTAAAATATTACTTTAAGTACAGTAAAAAATAGTGATATTTGAGCCTAGCACTAAAAAATAAGTTTTCAATAGGTGGCCATTTTTCTCAATAGATGCTGTTTACAGGTCATGGAAAATAAAAAACCATAAATAATGACCAAATTTCAAAATCTTATTTATGGTGAAATGTATATTTGGGCCCAGTACCAAAAATCTTTAAGTTTTTCACAAGGGGCATTCATGTCAAAAGATGCATTTTATGGTTTTTTAAACTTCATAGAAAATTTCAAATATAGATAATGCACCTCTGGTAGCCAAAGAAAGGGAGAATGAAATTATTTTGATTGAACCAACTGATAAAGTTTTTAAATTAAAGCCCTCTAAACAGCAACCTGGGAAAACATGGCAAACAAACTTGATGAAACCACTTCAAAGTCATGTTAGTACCTTAAACCGTTTCCTAAACAAAGTTCAAAAGACATCGTATTTATTGAAATTTTTGTCACTGATTTCAAAGATAAGTCAAATTTACAATGAGTTTGTCTCAAAACAATGCAATATTGCTGAAAACAAACTTCAACAAAATATAAACAAACTTGAATCGGAAGCATCAAATTTAATATCTAATTTATTCAACCGCTATATTATTTGTATCTGCTAATAGTTTGGGTCATTTTTCAGATACCTGTAAGGAGCAAGATGTAAGTGCTACACGTAAAAAATTCAAATGTAAAAAAAAAAAAAAAAAAAAAAAAAAAAAATTCACAAGCGCTTGTTAAAATTTGGTACAAAATTTTATTTAATATCAAACCATTCCCTTTTTAAAATCTTCCGTCCAATCCCTCAATTTATTCTTAAAATCCATGTTTCTTTAATAAAGTTTTATAAGTTTAAGCACGATTGATGTTGTTAATTCACTTTTTGATCGCAGCCTTGATATTGAATTAAATACATATTACCTTCCACAATCCTTTTCATCAATATTCCTAACACACTCTTCGACAAGATTGATTTAGTGGTATGGATAGAAAACCTTTTTGAAGATGATTTAGAGATTCTTTAATACAGTTTTCCTTCTTACAGTATACTAATGGATAAACTAATTATTGTGCACATCATCATCAGAAAATTCTTTATTACAAATATGCTGAGTTAAAATTATTAAAATGCGTCATTTTACTTTTATTTTTCTGCAGTTCACTCCTGTGTGTAAGTTTGGTGAGTTGCTTTGTTTATCTAGTCTATTTATGTTTTTGTAAATTTACCTTTATTTATTAAAAAAAAAAAAAAAAAAAAAAAAAAACGACTTAAATCTACTTATATAGTAAATTTGAAATAGAAAAGAAATAATTAATATTATATAATTTATATTCAAGAGCTTAGCTGGGGTTTAAAACTAATAAATCTTACCTCTGCATATACTGTGAAGTATTCGTCTGAAGCTTCAGTACCAGTAACCAAACCCTTTCTTTTGTTTAAACCACCCATTACACTACCCTAAATACAAATTGTTAAACATATTTAACAGAACAGTTTAAATTATGTAAGTTATAGAAATCATACAAAATCATCTAAACTGAAACTCATTATTACTACTGGAAAGAGAATACTCGAATACATTCTCCATTTGAGGTTTAGAAATAAGCATGCTTAGGAATAAACACTATTTTCTTATCTTGGGAGCTGAATATTTGAAAATTTATTATGGTGCATATTATCATCAGAACATTCTTTATTACAAATATGTTTAGTTAAAACTTTTAAAATGCTTCATTTCACTTCTATTTTCTCTGCAGAGCCCTACTGGTAAGTTCTTATTTTTACGGTAGCAAGCGAAGAATTGCTTCATTTATCTAGACTATGTTTTGCAAACTTTCACCTGGAAGCTGAATGTCTGTACACTGAAAGCTCCTATGGTATTACTAAACAGTTCCAGTGTGCTATAGAGTATATGGAAAGCCATTTTTTACAAGTCAGAAACAAGACATAATGGTAAAACACTTTTTTAATTGCTTATTTCTTTAAACAATTTAATTTAAATTTGAGCATTAACACTGCTGATATTCATAATCCAGCACGTATTTAAAATACTTAAGAAGAATAAGGAGAAGTTCATGGGAAGCCTATTTTTATCTTTCTTATTTCATTGAAATTTTCAATAACTTAATTTGAAACAATAATTTATTTGGGGCATCATTGTTCTTGTTGCTACATTTCCAGGATTGTTATTTTTTCTGTCTATCTGTCTGTCTATATGGACCAAATAAAAAACAAATTAAAGGGATGAAAATTTTTAAGAAATATGTTTTATTCTTCCATTGAAATATTTCAATTAAGTATCAGTATCTTCAGTGTTATTTCTTTTTTTGCTGACTTTTTTTTCTGCATTATGGACAAAATAAGAGATGAATTTAGGGGTCAAAATAAGAGATGAATTTAGGGGTCAAAATAAAAGATGAATTTAGGAGTCAAAATATTTCAATAGCTAATTGTTATAATTTCAATTTATTGGAATATTTTATTAAATTTGAGCATCAATATTTTCAGTCCTTTTTGGTTTGAAAAAAGGTTTTTTATGTAAATACAAACCAAATAAGAAAGAAATTTAAGGGACAAAACATTTTAAGGGCTGTTTTTATTTTGTTCTGATTATTTCCAATCCTTTTTGTTTGGCAAAAGAATTTCTTTGTCAACATGAACTAATTAAAAAAGAAATTTGACAATTTTTTTTTTTTTTTTGAAAACTACCATTTTGCTGAATTTATAAATATACATTTAAAATTAACATTTTCTCTGTTCTTTATAGGGATGGCTCATTTTCTATATGCAAAGAAATAAGGAACTTGCTTGCTAAACATTTAGCATCCCCTGAACTGTTTCAAGTTTATTATATCAAACAGCCACATTGTATCAAACAAAATTGGTAAAAGCCTTACAGCATTTCAGTTTTGAGAGGAACTCAATCGTCAAATTTATAGTCACTATGCTGTTTTAAACTATTTACAGCGTGTGGAGCATCACTATCCTGTTATTATCCCACCTGATCCAAATAGTAAAAATACAAATCCAAACAAGAGAAGTTGGAGGCGTCATGTTTTGTCCAATAAAATAAGATCTGAATCAAAGTATTATTGCAAAGACTGCAATGTCGGATTATGCATTTACCCTTGTTATAAGTATTACCATACCAAGAGAGACTTGACAAAAGTGTTTTAGTAACCTATTTTATTGTCTTTACATGCTTTAGTCTAATTGGTGTAGCAATATATATAAATATTTATATAAACATAGCATGTTGTGTAATATTTTGCTTCTAAAACGTTGATAAAATTTAATTCCATTTAATTATTGAATTTATCAAAAAAAAAAAAAAACCACCAAATTAAAAACCAATATGAAATATCTTAGAAATTATAGAATTGTCCCTAAAATGATATGAAGTCTTATTTTAGATATATTGGAAAAAAAATTACATGTACTATACCAATAAAATTAGTAAGTTTTGTAATGTAAAGTATGCATTTTAATTTGAATTTAAATTCTCAAGAAGATATTTAAATAAAAACATTTTAAAATAAACATACGCTTTTAATGTTGGATTTAGCTATATCGTAATTTACAAACCTGCGTTTCATTAGGTGCAAGAACTTCAACATTCATTGTTGGCTCCAGCAACAAAGGGGAAGCCTGCTCCACAGCTAAACAGAATTTTATAAAAATCAGAACCAAAATAAACATAAACATAAATCTTTAGACCACACTTGACCAGTTTAAAAAGCTTGGGCCAGGGTTCTGATGAAATTTTGGAAAATTTTCACATGTTCAGGAAGTAGTAATGAAACAAAAGAAAGGTCACAAATATTATTGCTCAAATCCATGAATCCATAAATATATAATTTAAAAAAGGGGTTTGAGCTGTGCACTTGGGTTGGCAATCACATAGCTTTAATTCCCTTTTTTAAAGAGAAAAAATCAACTACGAAAAAAAAAATCAAATTCAAAAAATAAAAAAAATATACAAAAGGGGTTTCCTAAAATAATTATGGAAAGTAAGTCCTAAATTATTTTAGACTCTTACTTTTAATAAAAAAATTTTTTTTATTTTTGAAACCCTGTGTAATTTCAGTGATAAGATTGCACCCTATATTCATGTAATCTTGAAATTTATATTGTCACAATATTCCATCAAAATGACGCATTTGAAATCACTGAATGGTTATCAAACACTCAATGATAGCAAACCTATCAAAATTCTCCCTGATATACTTTGGAAATAGCAAAGGTTATATATAATAAATTACCTGCTCCTAGGGAACGGAAATGATAACAATCTTAAATTTAAATTAAAAAGACAAATGCCCTCAAGAAACTCTTAAGCTTTGATATAAAATTTGTCTTTATCCTGTCTGTTTTCAGCTACTATCCCTTAAATTTATGATCAAAAATTGATATTAAAGTCATGTCGGAAAATTGCAACACAATTTTAAACACAACTTTAAACTTAGCTTTGCGACAAAATTGTTTGAACTTCTACAAAATTTTGATAAAAATAAGCCATTCTAAAAAAGTCTATAATTGGGGCAGACTAGCATATCAACACATTTTCTATTGTGAATTGTAAAAAAATATGTCAAGCAACACATCTTGCATTTATGTTGCTCAGTTTGAATAAGAAAATCATGGGTACCTTGTCGAACTGCACCAATCGTAGCCAACCTAAATGCTAGGTCACTTGAATCAACTGCATGATATGCTCCTAAAAAAATCATCATTACAACTGTTGCTGCTTTTATTCGAAAAATGTAAAAATCACTGGTTTCAAGCCTCCACAATCTAAAAGTACTGAAAAGAAAAAGGTATAGCTAAGTTATGTCCTTTAATAAATTTTGGCACCCAGCTAAACAACAATAAACTGCAGGTGATCAACTTAGTGATCAAAAGGCCTTCTACAGAGATTTAGATGAAGTAGCTTCACAAAAAATCTGATGCTAAGGAACAGCATTTTTTTTGCTGCATTTCTTTTTTATTGTCAACTATAAAAATTACGTAAACGTTTATTAAAAATTTTACAAAGTAAAATGTGCCTGAAAAAGGAACAAATAATTCAAAAAATTCAATTTCAAATCAAATTTGACATTGGACAGGATAGCTTTAAAAATGGTCGACATGAAAAAGTTAAAAGAAATTTCTTAACTTATAAAATATCTTAGCTGAGCTGAAAAATGATCTCTGAAGCATAAAAAAAAAATTATTTTGAAAAGCGATTGGAAATTACTAAATATAGAATAATTATTTTATACATCATTACAAGTTTTGTAAGGGAACATTTTCAGCATGTGAAAATACATGGGAATATCCTTTTTAACCCTTTATATTAATAAGTTGTATTAAAAAATTTCAATAAAAATGTAAATGCCCGGTGAAAATACATGGGATTATCCTTTTTAACACTTTATATTATTAAATGTTATTAAAAAGATTTCATTAAAAATGTAAATATCTTGTGAAAATACATGGAAATATCCTTTTTAACCCTTTATATTATTAAATTGTATTAAAAAGATTTCATTAAAAATGTAAATACCCTGTGAAAATACATGGAAATATCCTTTTCAACCCTTTATATTATTCAATTGTATTAAAAAGATTTCACTAAAAATGTAAATACACTGTTTTAGGCCAAAAATTAGGGATAGTAATAAATTTAAATTGCTTCACTGATGAAAATTTTAGAAAACGAATAGTTTTGGTGAACAGATGAACTGCCAAGCACAGTGAAAGGAGACAATTTGTATGAGACTAATCATTTTTTTCAGAGGTTCAAAAAATACATATTCTTAAGTGAGGCTTAATCTTATTACATTTTTTGTATCCTTATAAAAAATTTATTTCCTCGTATATATTCTCTAAAGAGAGTTACCATCTTCTAGTATGAACTTCAAACCGCACAACTTGTGGCCAGATATAAACCCTCTATCACATGCTTCATAGAAGCCCTATAATGAAAAAAAAAAAAAAATTAAAAAAAAATATATATATATCTTAATCAGTCCTGACTTTTTTCAATATCAAATTTCAAAGACTCAAAATTTAAAGTACAAAGTTATCATTTAAAGTTATTATTAATATTTTCTCTTAAAATATTTTGATTAGAGTTCACGTGGCTCATACGCTTGGGTGGTCTTTCAATAAGTTTGATTTTCGATGATCTCACGTCGTTATGAAAAAAAAAAAAAAAAAAAAAAAAAAAAAAAAAAAAAAAAAAAAAGCCATGCGCTGGTAAAAGCTAAGTTTTGGGTGTTTCTTCACTAAATCTTAAAACTTACTAAAGTTTCTCAAAATTTTAATGCAGATGATGTAACTCACAAAAATCAACTTTAAGGTTAGCTATCTGAATTAAAAATATCTGCCAAAAATATCCAAAGGAAATAATCAGGCAATGGAGCAAAAAAATAAGAATAATATTAAATGCTAATTTTCCTTAAAATTGTTACTGTTAAAATAGGCGCTAATAAACATTTACAATAACGTTGATCAGTCTTTTTTAGGCAAAACAACTTCTATTTGATTGAGCGGGCTGACAGCTAACAACAAAGTGGATTTTTTTAAAAAATAAGGAGAAATTTTTACATTTTTGAAAATTATAATAAATACTATAATAAATAAATAAATAAATTTTTGAAAATTCCGTGTATAATAAATACTATAACCATATATATTTTCCAAACCTAAAAAAATCAACTAATTTGATAATGCAACTTTGAGCTATATTCATGTGTTAAAAAATACTTTTTGGAATTTATTTTAAGGAACCACTTAATGAATTATTTTGTTTTGTTGTGCACCATTTTGCATTTTTTATTTAAATAGTTTTACAACCATATCTCAGTTTTAAAGATATAAATCCTGTAATTCCATTTATAGAATCAGATTATAAATTTTGCTTTAAAATTATGGTTCTCAGTTAGCATGCAAACCAAAAATTCAATGAAATTCTGCAATAAGTAATTAGCCAAGATAATGATAACTATTAGAAATTATAGTGTGCATAGCAAATTTTCAAAGTTTTAGTGAACGTCTGGGCCAAAAAAAAGTAATTTGCAAACACGCTGAGGCTTATCCTCGTTTTTTCATTTAAAACTTTCTGGGTGAAAAGATTGACCCATGAGGAAATCCATAAAGTACCCCTAGTGATTTACTCTCAGTTTACGTCCTTTCAAATTACTCTTCATCAAAAGTGAACTACGTTTTGAGAACCCTTAGGTCTCAAGCATAGCAAGCAAAAGGTCATGTCGGATACAACGATATGCTTTAGATAAGTCAATTAGAAATGTAACTATTAACCCCTTGCTATCCAAGTGTCATTGCCACTTTTGCGAAAGATTTATCAGCACAATTTGCATAGAAAAACCTTTAAGGAAACCACATAGAAAATTTGGAAACTGACCCTTAAAAAAACCATTTATCTATTCGAAAACCACTCTTTCAAAGACCTTCAAAATTGTAGGCAAGATGCTCAGATTATTTCTTTATAAGAAATAATCTGAGTTTCTTATAAAAAGGTGAACATGTCAGAGAAAAACATAATTTGTTTACTTTATCAAAATACCTATCACCTTTTCAATCGCAGGGATGAAATTTTTTGGGACGGCCATGCCAATAACATTATCTTCAAACTCAATCTTTGTATTATCATTTTCCTCTGTGAATTTCTAAAATGATACACACTATACATAAGACCTTCAAATTATAAAAAGTAAAAATAATAATACAAATATAATATAATTTAGAAAAAGTATCTAATGAAAAAAATATCTACTTTCTTAAGTTTTAAAACTTTTCTAACACTTAAAACAAAAGAAAATTAATACAAACACCAGAAAAATAATGGTAAAAATTATCTCAGGGTCATAGTTGAAAATAAAATTTGAATTTGTGGAATTTAAAATTGAATTTGATATTTGACTGAAAACAAAGCAAAAGTAAGATTTCTAAAATTTATAAAATGATAATACTAGAAAATAATAGATAATTATAAATAAACAGATAATATTATTATAAACAGCTAATAGATAATTAATGTTAGATTATCTTTCATACAGAGAAAACACAATAAAAATATTTTTCTTTCATACTTAAATTTAAAATTTCTAGATCATAGTAAAAACCTCTAAATTCAAACCTCAATTCTACCAATTACTTTTGCAAACTGTCCAGAACCACCAGTTTGCTTTTTGTGTTGGAACTCAAATCTAAATAAAAAGATATCATTAATCATTATTAAAATGGTAAAATATATACATCAATAAATCTAAATTACCTCAAATGATAAATTGAGTCACCACCCTCTCCCTATTTCAGTATAAACAAAGGCTATAAAAATTCATATAAAAGCAAATACCGAACAGTTTTTGAGAAAGTAAGAAACACATGAATTTTAGAATGAAATATTTTCTTAGGTGATTATTTAGGTTAATTATCTACTGATCAAATTGACATCTTGAAAAAGTGGAGCATTGATGAAAAATTTTAAATTAATCTTTTATTCTAAATCATTTTATGCTAAAATTAAATATCTATTAAATAAAAATTTTCCGATGTTCCATATCTTCTCCAGGTAAGACATAATGTATATAAACAAGAATTTTAAAATCTTTTGGGAAACATTAATATTCTATTTGTTAAAAATACCCGCTATTTATAAACTTAAAAAATGTTAAAATCATTGGCTACTAAAAATAATTACAATTATTAAAATATCAGTTAAAAACTACGTAGTAATATATTGTTGTTGCTAAGCAACATAGTGGCAACAACGAAACTACCTTTAAAGGCAAATTTCAGCCAAGACAAAATAAATATATAAATATATTGCTTGCTATTCCCCCCCCCTGAGGGCAACCGTCATAGCTGAATTGGTGTAACCAATGTCTTTCAATACAATTAAGTAATGCAACAGTAATTCAACCTTGATAGGTCTTAATACTTACCTTAATACGAAACTGGTGGACAAATAATACATACTTAAGGTAAAGGAGACAAATTTACCCATAATCAAATGTCACATCATGTTCACTAAGTCCATGAGGGAACAAAAAAATTAAGCCTATGCTTCCAGAACGATTCTAGTCTACGCAAAATGGGAAAGCCCCGTGCTTGCTCTATAAGAATAAATTCGAAATCCCCCATGCCTTTATGGTCTATTTGACTGAAATGATCGTGGAAAGATATTTGTGGAACAGTTTTCTGATTACTACGTTTCCTGTGATATTATGTCATGCCTGAAGATGTGAAACATATCAAAAACTTGCAATTATAAAAAAAACTGTGTTTTTACAGTTAAATATTTTTCGATAATTAATTGGAAATTGTTTGCTAATAAGTTTAAGGAAGAATCCGGCGACATTAATTAGAACATTTTTGTTGTAGGGTGAGTTAAACCATAATATTTTCTGTTTTCTTTTTCTTTTTTGTTTGGGATTGTTATTTTCATATTCATTTTCATATTTTATATATCTTTATATTTCATTTTAGTTTTATAGCTGTAACCTGACTTTTCTAAAACTTCCTGGTATTGAGAAACGACTAGGTTGAAAATTTCTTCGTTAGATGATAATTGGGTTAATTGGGATAAATCGGTTTCTAATTTTACGGGTATTTGTTTAGTAATTCAAGGGGTGGTTAAAATTGGTAATTCCACATTGGGCTTGTGATACGGGCAATATGTCGAATTACTAAGGTTTAATGTGGAGATAGTCTAATGGGAAATTCTAAAATAATTTGCACCTTATGAACAGCAATCTAGATTATGCAACTTATCCCTTACAGAAAAAAACAGATATAATTACATTTAAAGGAGAGGGCCTTCTAAATAAAAGAAGCGTAGTTTTCAAATGTAGACATAAGAACAAATTCCTCCTAGTTAGATTTGATACCAAAGATTAGCCTGCTTCATATCCTACATTGCAAATAAATATTAAGAAAAATATTGAGACAACAAGGTAATAATACTGCAAAGCTTACTTAACCATAGGTACACCGATGGTTTCTCTGAAAGCAACTTTTGGTTTTCCTGTAGCAACTTCACAGCCATACTCACTTTTCATTCGCTAAAATACATACAAAAATTTTAAATGCAGGCCTTATGAATATCAACCCTATTATTCAATAGTGAATTGTATAATTTCCTGTAAATAAAAGCATAATGACATCAGTAATATAATTTAATTTTTACTTATACTACCGCAAATCTTAAAATTCATATACAATTCCTTTTGTCAATAGTTAACTTCTAACATAGGAAACCTATGTTAGGTCAAAGTTAATAGCCATATGTTAATAAAATGATTTTCATAAGCAATGGCCTCTTTAATCATCAAAGTTCTCCCTAGAGACCATCACTTGACTTATGCGAGGATTCATTATATATCTGATTAATTCAAGTTTTTAGCAAAAAATACTTTGAAAAAAAACTTATAAAAGGTAATACATCTGTTCTTACAAAAATTTTTTAAAGATGATCTGAAGGTAACAATATGAATATTACATCGGATATTCATCCAGTTGACATTATTTATTATCGCATAGAAATAAGTTTATAAAAATAGAAAGGCACAATAATATACACTTCTTCTTAAGACTTTCAAACTTAAATTCTTTACTTTCAAAGTGAAATGAACAAAAAAATACTTACCGAAGCATATATTTCTAAATGCAGTTCACCCATACCAGATATGATTGTCTAAATGTAATATTGGATATTCTTAACATGTAAAAGAGAAGTTAGTATGTAATATAAAAACCTTTAAGAATAACGAACATGATTAAAATTTTTAAAAATTGGATACAAATAGATTAGTTTATCACAATGGTGAATTAACTAGTTAACCATCATATCAATCAAACGTCTAGATTAAAATCTCTTACTTGTTTACTGTCTGAATCAACATGCACCCGAAACGTTGGATCTTCCTTAGTAAACCGATTGATGGCTTTTGAAAAATTCTCAATATCTGCCTATAAAACAAAACGTACAAAATTTCAAGATATTAGCGCCAAGCAAATAATTATAAAAATTCTAATCAGTTCAAATTGTTTGAAAATATGAAGAAAAACGTATCATAATGAAATAATACGTAGAAGAAACTTATAACTATTTATTTAATACTGGTTGAGGTGCAAGATTTAATTGCCAAACATTGTTGCTAATACATGTCAATGTATCAATGTCAGTGTTTATTATTTCACCTTTTTTTTTAAAGTATATTATCTGTCACATTAACGTCTGAAGAATGAATCATTTGCTTATTGAAAGAATAACAAAAACATGTAAGAACCAATATTTCCTGGTTTCTCTCAAGCAAAAACAGATAAATTTTTCCGAAAGTGTTATATAGTGCACTGTCTCACACCAGATAAAGTAATCTTATCAGATTAAAGTATTTTAAGTAAGGAAATAGAATAAATGAGATCTAACCTTGTTTTTGGGTTCTACAGCAAGAGATATAACAGGATCAGGCACAAATATAGATTCCTAAATAAAATGCTACAATTATAATAATAATCGAATAATTAGACCCACACCTGAAATGCAAGAGGCTAAAAATCTTCACATAATAGATTCACACTGATTACACTTGCTTCTTCTGAACAAAGTTTTTAAAACACAATCTCTAAATGCTTATTAAATCAAAAGCTTAAAAATGGACCACATATATCAAATCTAATTCAAAACAATAAACTAAAACTAGGTGAACATTGATAATCTACTTGAACATTGCCAGTTTGACCATTTTCAAAATTATAATAAAAAGTGCATTGGGTTCATGGCTGACATTTTTAAAATATAAAAGAGCTGTTGCTGACTCGCTGTTGACTTAGCAACAGATGAAAGCAGCAATAAAGATGGTAAGTTTTTGCACGTTTTAGTACTAAATGTTGATAAAGATTTAGGACTGATTGTGACATCATGAATTGATATGCCAAATATAAACAGTGGTTCAACAGCATAGCAAATACATGTGTGCGATGAAGAAAGAGAAGTGTTTTCATTAGACTGGGATAATTATGTAACATATTCTTCAGATAAAATAAACTTTATGGTTGGAAACTGTAACAATCTCCTTCAGAAAATATGAAGTTCAAAAGGTGACCAAAAGATTTTTAATGTAGGTTTCCCTTATCATTTAGCATAGTAAATGCATTCAAATAACTAGTTAGCAAGATGTATGCTATGTTCGTATAGTCTGTAATTCCAATATTTGATAGTTTTAATAGCTTTCTACAAGCTGAGGAAGCATTGGTCTATATATTGCATTATTCTACTCTGCATTTGTATTGCTCATTGTTATCAAGATTTACCCTATCTCAAGTTATCTCAGAATCAGATGTGCCAAGTATCGATCTTGATGACCCTGATGTCTTGAAGGGTTATAACAGCATGTTTATTGGAGCAATGACCAAGCAGTATGCAAGGGACAGCGATATCATTGTAAACTTAAAGTACAAAAAATTAAAAAAGAAAGAAGTTAGAGTTTTTTTATTAAATGTGCGAAGTACTTGCAAACATCAATGCAAGTGTTAAAAAATGAAGTTATTAAGTCTTTGACATTTTTGACATTTCTCCATCTGCCTGATTGACACCAAGCTACGTCAGATGAATTGCATATAAAAATGCAAAGGTTTCCAAGAGCTAAAACTGATATTGATGCTCTTGAATAAGAATTTCTTGAGTATCAAGCAACACCAGAAGATGAACTTCCAGCTTATTTTGACGAGAATGACAAGACCATGCGCATTGGTTTAGTTTGGCACCAAATATCTACAGAACTTGATCTGTACTCTGGTCAACCTCATTTAAACACCTTGCAGACTTTGCTAAATTTCTATTTTGATTTCTCTCAGTAATTCCTAGTGTGAGAGTGTATTTAGTACTATCAGAAAGACTTGCACCGATGGTCGTCATAACTTAAGAAAAGATGCTACACAAGGCCATGCATCTACCAGTGTATACATGGAAACAACATCTATAAAAAACAATTTTCTTGGTATTCTGATATATAAAATAAATTTATTTGGAAAGAAGTTAGCATGTTATGAAATTAGCATGTCATGAATGGGAGCCAACAAAGTCTATTCTAGCTCAAGCAAAATCTGCAACATACTAAAACTTTCAGGCTAGGAAACAAACACCAGCAGCTGATGAGGACACAATTTAGGGTTGAACTTTTGTAATTATTTTTGCCAATACTTTGACTTTGAGCAAATTTTGTTATAACTTTTGGGGTGTCTCACAGTGATACTAAAATAAGCGAAACACAAACAAAACTTATTTCGATTTTTATATACATAATGTTGGCATGTCTGTTACATAGTATGAGTAAGTGAAAGTTAAGTGAAAAAGTAGACCAAAGTGAGTCCACTCATAAAAAATTAATTGACGTGAAAATATATATGAAAACACTCCCTTAAAAAGTAAGCCAAAATTTAAGGTTTTGAAGTTGAGTAGAATTTAGACAATACAACTCGTATGTGGCAATATTTAAGTTGAATAAGAGTGGTAAAAGAGACAAACCATTGACAGTGTTGATGTATCTGACACAAATGTATCACCAGATGAGCAATCTACTCCAAATAATGCACAGATATCTCCTGCTTTTGTGCCACTTATGTCCTACAAAGAAAAATAGATAACACTGAACTTCTCTGTAATAGATATTGCAAATAAGCTACTTCAAGAAAAAATTAGAATCTATTAAACTACTTTTTTCTTAATTTTTATTTATTATGTCACCTCTTTTCAAAAAATTTTCTACAGGTTCAATGGAACAAAATTTTAAGTGATTGAGTATGAACAATCCTTTAAAGACTAATGAACCCCAGGCTATTTTTTTCTTCCAATTTTCTTCAAAACAAAAGAGGAAGTAGGTCTTATTCCATTAATGATCAAACAAAATATAAATATATATACTTTTTTTCAGATCAAATCTCTCATAATAAAATTGTTATAATCATTTTGAAAATGCTAAGTAATACCATTACAGCATTACCACCACACCACCCCCAATCAAAAGAAAGTCTTTATTGTCCTCTAGCTTCATGGGAAAAATTTCTCAGAAAAATTTAAGGAATTGATTTTGAGAAAATCTGAAAAATGTTGATTTTAGGCCCAAAAATGAAACGAAAATGAAAACCAGAAAAAAGTAATGAACGGTTACTAAGAAAAATCGTTACAAAAAAAAAAACAAACAGACAAACTACATGGGTGAATTCAAAAACCCTCTGACTTTGCTATGGGTCCGACAACTTAATTTTCAGAGATTTCGGGCTCCTTTGTAAATAAAAAAGAAATGTGCTCACAGTCAGCCTTCATAAAAATAACTAAAAATGTTTCCTTGAACAAAAAAAAAAAAAAAACATGATTTGCATTGAAAGCTGATTAATAAACTTAACCCCAGTATTCTTTTAGCTTATTTGGATTGTATGTGTATGTCAATTAAAATACCCTTTCTTAATGCTAATTAGCAGGTTTGAAGAACATTAAAGAAGAATAACATCACAGATTAAAGTAAAATCAATGGTTTTGATGTCTTCAGTCAAAACAATGACATTAATGATAGAATTGAGTATTCTGTACAATTGATATGAATTTATTTTGATTTTACACTAAAAGAATATAAGACACTAAAAGAATATAAATAAGACACTAAAATAATATAAGACACTAAAAGAATTATAAAAAAAGTGCTAGATTTATAGACTTTACAAAAATTTAATCAGCCATGCTTTTAGAAAATTGTTTGACTATCCATGCAAATGTGTTTATAAATTTGTAATATTTATATATACATTTATGTTTATAAATTTGTTAAATTAAAATGCTGGTTTAAGCAACCAAGTATAAATTTTATAAAGACTTATCAATTTTTTTGCCTCATTTACCACAAAATTGAGTTAGTAAGACTATTTATTTTCTATTCTTTACATATAACATAAAATCAGACTAGTGAAGATCTGATTTCATTACAATAATTGCCTCACTAACCCTTCAGCTTCACGCAAAAAAATTACAAAAAACTAAAGAGGAGATTTGAAGAAACACGACTAAATGATAATTTTTGCTTTGTTTACCCAGATTTCAGTAGGAATGAGAATTTTAGAGAAAGTTTGGAAGCGGCTATCTATTCTTCTATCTATCATTTATAACTAACCTCATATCAATAATTAAAAAAATTTAATGAGCAGTTTGAGAGAAAAGTAAAAAAAAAAAAAGATGAAGAAACCACAGAAATCGACGCAAAGTGATATGAACAAACTTGCATCACTCTGTTGAAATTAAAATTTAAAACTGCATATTGTTAAGTTCAAAATGCCAATAGTTGCTGGTATCCAAACCATAAAACTTACAAAAGAATTTGCCTGACAAACTCTATCGAAATAACATTTTCAAAATGAATAAGTATTCAGACATAACATTTTCAAACAGTAAAAAAATTTTACCAGAATAAAAAAATAATTCCTTGAAAAGTAATAAAAGTTTTTCATTTAATTTCATTTCGAAAACTGCGCAGATGAACAAGAATTTTCGACAGTAGTGGTGGTTATATGTGTTGAAAAACGTCTTCTATGATCCCTTAACTGTAAGCAAAATTTCAAAATGCTTTTGTTAGGTTTAAATGAAATTAAATGTTTTCAGGGCCTAAGGACTGGGATCAATAACATTTTCAAAGTAATGAAAATGCAAAATCAATCATAAAAACATTTTCAAACCATGTTTTGAAAAATATTTAAAGTCTTTTCTTGACGTGTTTAGAGGCCCATGGCAGAGAATGAGAATTTTCGGTAGGTGGCAATTATGGTTGAAAAGATATTCTCCATGGTATTTAACTTCACACAAAATTTATATTTAATTTATATTTGAGACAGATAATGTACAGATTTTATAGAAAAAAAAAGTTGATTTTGTACTCTCTGTCAGGTCCTGGGGACTGGGGAGATAACATTTTTAAAATGGCTGACATTCCAAATTTGACCCCAAACGATAATTTGTGACAGGTGGCCATATGGGTAAGAAAGATTGTTTTTTGACTTCATACACAATTAATGAATGGATTTTGAGCCTGAATTGACCGTATATGGGCCCTTATTATTATTATTAGAAAATGCATACAGTTAACAAACGATTTTCATTTCTCAAATTACCGATTCTCTTGCTGATAAAATAAGTGCTACAGGTATTACAGTAAAATTACCTGTAAGGCATTTCAATTAGAAAATTGTAGCTTCTAATGATAGAAAGAAATACAATGTGCATACTAGGTCTGCTTGGTCAAAAAGTAAGATATCAGCAGGGGAATGGTTCTAAAAGCAAATTTTCTGGCTGAAAGTCCTTTTTTAATGCATAATCAGTGTAGTTCACTTTGTGCTTGGCAACATTCTAAACTGCTCTACACACATAAGAATTTTGCGGATAATAAACTCTCCGAGTTAAAAAAATAGATGTTTTTTTCATGTGATTTATGAAATTTGATTGTTTGTTCAATATTTTTTTTTAGCATTTGAAAATACTTCTAACTAATATGTGCTATATTTTCCTCTTACAGTTGAACAACCGTTCAAGTTGTTTTATTGTGACTTTATTGAGTTATTAAAAAAAAAAAAAAAATTCACTGAATCAAAATTAAATTTTTCTTAAACCACTATAGCATCATATCTTTCTGTAAAGTGGTAATGTGATAAGATGATAAAATTCCTGATCTAAAATTATCATATATATTTTGTTGTCCTATCATATTGAACAACAAAGCTAAAGTAAACGTTGCAGATGAGTTCAACATGAATATGAAAAATCGAAAATTCATACTTGATTAAACATCACTTTCCAAAAAAATTACCTTCATAACATCTGCATGCATTTGAATTATTCGAGGCACCTTCACTTTTTTCTTAGTTCGTGTATTTGTAATAACTCCACCTTTCATTAACTCACCTTGATATGAGCGCATGTACGTAAGTTGACCATACTTACCAGCCTAAAATAACAATAAACTACATTGAATGAAGGAGGTAAATCAAATTCATTTATCAAATATTCACCACAGCTTGTTTTAATAAAGCACCAATTTATGAAGCGTTTATTAGAGACATAATTCATAAATATGATATTGCATTCCCTATATGGCATTATATTTTTAGCAATGTTATAGACCGTAAAATTTTATGTAGGGCTATTTTTCAGAAGACAGCTTGAATAGCAATCATTACGATAATTATTTTAAAATGATTATAAAGATAATGTCATTTTTATAATGCTGAAATGACGTACAGAACTTTTAATAATTTTAATTTTGAAAATAAAAAGATCTTTTAATAGCTTTAGATCTTCTGAAAACAATTCCATATCAAAAGTACAGAATATTTTATCGCATCTAAACCATGTAAGATGTATTTACCTTAAGAATAAATTACATTTTCAATGCAATGTGAGCAGCTATAAGTTGTGTAAAAAAAAAAAAAAAAAAAAAAAAAAATCCCTCTGCAAGAAGGGGAGATAGACATTTTGCTAGATTTGTAAAGCTATGTTGCTAAATATTTATTTTTATTGATAAACTGTTACCAGCTTATCTCATAAAAGTAACTATGCAAAAGTACTTCTTTTATTAAAACATTTAGTTTTCTGGTTGCTTATGCTATTTTTTGTCTCTTACATATTGTATCATTCCAATTAAATTCTATCGGTTTTCATACTTAAATTGTGTTATAAAATTACATTTGTCCGCACAAAAGTCTGTATCAACTTCAAAATTATATGCATTAGTCTGATCATTAACAAAAAAGTCTAATTTTCCATAATCGTTTAATTCAGCTAATAAAATACAATGATTGATAGTGCCACATTGTTTTAATAAATCTAAAAACAACTTGAAGTAACATTTTTTTAAGGGCTTGGGTAAGATAAATCATTAATTTATTTACTACGCGTTATTCACTGCACTTACACAGGCCAAGTGCACATTTGTTAGAAAATCCCTTAAAGTTTCTAGTTATTATAATCTTAAATGCTAACTCTTTTCCTTAAGTTCTATCTATAAACCTTATAAACTTATCTCAGAGAAGAAGAAAAGTGAAGATTTAATATTATTTTCCGAAATGGTTGGATTTTTAGAATTATCCTTAGCAGTCCTTAGTAGTACTTATTTACACTTATCTTAAGTTTTTAAAAGGCGCTTTTAAAATCGTCACTTTAAATTTTGACATCAGATAAAATTCAAGTTATTTAATTAATAATTTATTTTTCTGTAATTAATTATAATTTATAATTCTATAATTAATCTGATCAGTGTGATCAGATTAATTGGAGCCTATTTCAGAAAGCCAATGACAGGATTCTAGCAGCTACTTGAGTATCTGAAAAATATCTATTCATATTATTATTCAAAGAATTGAGACTTGCTGGGATACCCAACACAAGGTTTAGTTGTATACATGATTTATTTGTTTTATGCATGATAGGTAGATAGATAGATAGATAGATATGAGAATTAAAGGTCTTCATCAAGAAGTTATCATTTAGCCAATTTTTAAATACATTTTAGCTATAAAGAATTTCAAGATTTTTCTGAGAAATACTATTTTCTGGAGCTCCCGACTGGACTAATTAATTTAAATTAGCAGTTTTATAGCAACTCAACCAAAGCTAATACAAAGTTTCATTAAATGTAGAATTAAAATGAGATCAACTTAAGTTCATACCTCTAATTTGAATGCTAGACCAACATAAGCTTTGTCATCACTACCAGAAGAATCTAATAAGACTTTTTCTTCATTGCTTTACAAAAAAAAAAAAAAATATATATATAGCTTGTAAATGTGTCCTAAAATGGTCAATAATCCTGGTTGACTTGTAGTTTGTAAATTTAAACATATATAAAATATTGGATTTAAGAGTATTAAGTAGGAGTTGATAAATAATTGTTTGTTAGAGATGTGCCAATAATTAAAATAAGTATGGCAATTATTTTTTCCTTAGCTTTATTATTTGGCTGTTCAATTTTAGGCGTTAGTTAATTTTTGATATTTTATTAAAGAATGGTTTTGATGAACTAAAAGTCAGAATGAATTCCAGGTCTTAAATCTTAAATACTCAATCTAGTATGGTTTCTATTAAACCTTATTTATATATTTAAAGCTCTTAAAACATAATTAAATATAATTAACTAAAATAATTAAATATAAATCGTTAAAAATAAACCTGTATAAGTTTTTTTCTTGTAAATACTGGTCAACAAAGACTTTTTATCAATTAGTGCATAATCTTGATAAAAAAATGTATTTTTGATAAACAGGATTAGTGTACATTGTAGGGCTGATGAGAAGTATCATGTAAAAGTACTTGCAAAAAAATAAAAGTTGTTTGGAAAATTATGCCAATGTTTGATTTTCTATTTTAGACTTACGGGTATGTCGTTAAAATAAAGGAAGGGTTTGGCATGGCATTATTTTCCTTTATAATCCCTAAAATCCTTTTAAACAATTATTTAGTTTAGTTTTAAAACTTTTGAAGAAAATATTAAAAAACAAAAAAATGCAGAAAAACCTTTTAATCAAATGTTTGCATAAATAATACAATTCTTTTTCACTTACGGTATCTAAACTGAGATGTTAGAAGCGACACAATAGGAAATGAAATTATTAAAAATGGAAGATAAAGTACATATCCACACAACTGTTTTATCACTTTAATAACAGCAAATATATATATATATATATATATACAACAGTACAACAGGATGGAGCAGCAATCTTTATTTCCCAGATATCCCTAAATTTCACATACTAGTAGAATATAGTGAAGTTATAGGTAATAATACAGGATGATTGGTGAAACGTTGGGCTGAAATATACAGGAAAGATTAAAATAAAATCTAAAATGGAATTTCAAGAAAAATATTGATAGAAATACATTTTCATGCAGACATTGAAAGGTTAAAAATATGGAACTGAGAAAAATGCTTTCTGATTTTAACCAAATTCAACATTATTAAGGACTAGGCTAGGAGAGAGAGAGCTTTTGACAGGTGGCCATATAGGGTAAAAGACGCCCTCTTTGGTCCTTTAAATTCGTTATGAATGAATTTCGATAAAATATCTCAAATATTGCTTTTAGGGCTAAAATGACCATGTTTTGGGTTTTGGGGTCTAAGCTCGACAAATGTTCAAAATGGCCAAAATGCAAAAATAATTATAGATATTATTTTCAAACCAAAATTTCAGGAAACCAAAAAAAAAAAATTTCTTGAAAAATATCACTTTTGGGCCAACTTTGACACATTTTGAGGTCTAGGGCCAGAAAAAAAAAATTTTTGGTCATATGGGTCAAAATATTCCCCAAAAGAATTTTTTTTTTCAAAAATCGAAAGTTGTCACTTTTACTTTTACTTATGACCATACACATTTGTACAAAATTTGAGAAAAAAACTAATGAGCAATTACTGAGAAAATGTGTTACGGATGGCAATGGGTTATTTTATATAACTCTTTTTACTTTGCCACAAGTTTCACCAATAATGGCTTCCAAAGTTTTCAAAGTGTTACTGTCTAATTAAATCATAAAATGTATTAATAATATTTTCAGGATTAACAAAAATACTTTGAAAAAATGGTTTGATTATGGCTAAAATATTAAAAGTGGCAGAGGATATACAAAAATGAGCAAGCGAATCAGAGGAGACAGGTTCAAATCACAGCCAAGAATTTTTATTAATGGGAATGTTATTCAAACACTAACGACATATTATGAAATGAAATTAAAGCCTTCTTATTGCAGCACAGTGGAAATAATTGTAATTAAAAAAGTTACCTTTCAGCATCAAGTGCATAATTTTCCTTCTCTCCTGGGTTTGGTAAGTAATCTAGAACCCCATCTAACATAGGCTAAAAGTCAACAAAATGATTTATTGCGAAAGTAAAAAAGTGAATGTAACGAGCTTTGTAACTGGAGCTCATTTTGCAACAACATGAAAAATTATGTATACGAAGGAAGGTTTTTTTGCTGACTCTGCAAATATTTGAGTCAAAATTCAGGTCAAAATTCGTGCCAATTTTTTCATATTTTGCCTTGCCTTCCCATTTTTAAATTAATATTTCAACAACAGAGAATAATTAAATCGTGACAATAAGATATGATATCTTTGTTGCTAGTTACCAAATCAAAATTAATTTCAACACTGTCCACAGAGAATTTTACTTAAATGTTTAACAAAACAATCATTAACATTCCATTTGAATGTTTTAATATTAAATATTGTGTTTTTGAACAAAAGCGGGTGTTTCATACTGTAAGTTAAATTCATTTTAAATTGAAGTATATTTTTAATTAAAAACAATATTTTTATTTCACAATGTACATAAAATCAATTTTTTTTTTTTTTTTTTTTTTTTTAATTAAATGTTTAAAATGATTAACTTTTGAAATAAATACCAAAATAGGAATAAAATATTAAAGGATTTGAAAAGTGACTTTAAAAATGAAATTAAGAATACAAAAAGCAAAACTGTAAAAAACCAACAATAACAATAACAATAGCTTGAAACAATGGTGTACAGCGTCAAGGTTTCAATGGTAATCAAGTGAGGAAAATTTTTCAGAATGAGGTTATATTACTATTTGAGGTGCAGGTTAGAAGTTAGAATTTCCAAGCCTACTTGAAAAAGGTGAGTATTGGTATAAGAAACAATAGCCTGGTTCGTTAGTAGATCGAAAAAATATTAAAAACTGGACAGCACAGACAACTGGAGTTACTGGTAAAACTGGGGAATATATAGTACTGAAAACTTTTGTCTCTAATACCCACTGCATTGACTTTATGCACATGGGAGATTAAAGACGCATGAGGGCATTTGGCTTATGCATTATGAAAATCATTATTTCCACAGCTTTTTCCTGACTTTGAGTTTCAAAGAGACAAGACTAATTCATTCAAAATTATTTAACAGCTCAATAATCTCAATAATCATGTTAATGTTATTTTTCTATTTCTTAAATGATAGCAAGTCAATAGTCATTTGCTGTGACAACGCAGTTTAAAAAATTTCTAGCACAATGCTTATTTTTCAATCATGGCAGCAATTGGTATTTTTAACTTGCATAATTTACTAAGATCTAATTTACTCAGATGTAAAGACCTAGAGCCAAAGTTTAAAATGGTATATGATAATTGATGAAAGAAGAAAACTGCAACAGAATTCAACAAACAACAAATTTTCTTATGCTGCCAGTGATTAATATACAATAAAGCTGTAAATAGAAATAAATTCTCTGTGACAGTATTGAAATTACTTTTGATTTAAGTTTATCTATTGGAAGAATCGTTTATACAAAAAAAAAAAAAAAAAAAAAAAAAAAAAAAAAAAAAAAAAAAATATTTTT
>JAUZNK010062604.1:0-14754 GCA_035046665.1 Euphysa ruthae
TCTATAAGATAAAATCAAAACATTTTTTACAAAATTTTTATGAAATTTAAGGTTTTTTTCTTGTTAAGCCACCTTAAATAATAGCATTAATTCTAAGGCCAAACCCCATAGAAATGTTTTTATGGTGTTTTTTTGAAGGAGGTAATAAAAAATTTCAAAAAAAAAAAAAAAAAAAAATTATTCATTAGAAGCATTGTTTTTTCCTTCCGTTATTCTTTTTTCCTTATGCTTTTTCTTGTTTTCATATGAAATGCAATGTCTTCTTTTTTTATAAAATTTTCAAGATTGAAAATCTTGTTTACAAAATGGTGACGTCACTATCATGGTTTTCTCCATCTATTGGACTGTATCTATATCAAGGACGGACCCAGAGTAGGTCAAATGACTTGGTAGTTCAAAACTCAAAAGTATAGCTTCAACAGCGATATATGTATCGTCCTAGAAGATGAGTCTGGTGTAGCGAGAGCCTTGCTCTGCTCGCCTTTCATTTTACACCACTTTTGTTTTTAAATTGGGATGTTTTGATTGGTTAACCTGGAGAAAAATTGACCTGGTAAGACCACTTTCATTTCTAAATAGGGGGTTTTGATTGATTAAAAAATCTGGAGATCAAAAGAATCAAGTCTTGCCCTATTTAGGCTGGACAATCTAACATTTTTATATATATGATGTGATAATACAACTGTACCCTAAACCTATGTCAATGGATGTAGGCTAATAGTATAGCCGTACCCTAAACCTATGTCACTGGATGTAAACATAAAAAGCATATATAAATTATATCTATAAAAAAGTGGCGGGGTATTCTAGAACCTAGCCCAATATTTATATAAATAAATATGTCTGAAAATTTCAGAGAATTTTTATCAATAATTCTATCAATAAATCGTTTGCAAATTTTTATGCGTCTGATCTTCTTAGTCCTTTCACTTTAGATTCAGACTTGCTGTTATGGGAGAATTACTGCGCAAATTTTTCAGGCCCTGTTCCCGAAACTGTTACAAAAACACTGCTGGCAGTAAAGTTTGGATTTTTCATTTAAATGCATGGTGAAATATGCTTCTAATAAACATCACAACACTCATTGATTCATGTGTTGCTCTGGCGAGTTACGACCGCCATAATTAAAACCTCTTCTAATTGTTTGTTTATGGACCTGTTTAGTATTATATTGGATTTTGATTTGAGTTAAGCACCAATTGGACGTAAGAAAAAACTTAGAAAAAGCAACTTTTAACTGAGGTAATATTTCCTTGAAACCTTGCTAAAGTTCATTTAAATTCATCAGACATTTTTGCTTATGTACATTCTTTCCAATATTTACAAAATCTTTACCTAGTATAAGACGTGAGTATTCGTTATGTTGATAAAATTCACTTTTTTCTTCACCCTTTAATTTCCCAGCTTTTCGAATAAAATATTCTGAGACACTGAAATATTATGCAGCTTTTTCTCTCCTCCATGAAGGAGATGTCAATTTTAGTAACTGTATTTTTTACTCATTTGTTTGATGTAATGAGTTTTTCTTGTATATCAGTATTTACACAATTAAAATCATGGTTTTCATGTGTTGGACGGACCAGGTTGTTCTTCTGAAGCAACTCCAAAACAATCATTAATCAGCTGCTGTGACTTTCATAACTTTGTCAAACTTTTGTTTAGCTTTAATTAATTTGTTCATTTATTTCTTTCCATGAAATTTAACAGGTGATCTTTCCATTGTCTACTTTTACTTTTTTTTTGATTCCTCAGATTCTTCATTGGATGTGGGGTCATATTCTGTATCAATCTCTGCGTTTTTACCACACAGCTTGACTTTAGTTTCATAATAAAATTTTGAGCATAGTTTTAAACCTGGTGTTATTCCTTTAATGTGCGAGCAGTGTCTAAAGATATCTTCACCAAACCTAGAAAATATAGATGATAAATAATTTTTTTTAATTTTGCAGATCAAACATTCATACATAAGGAAATAAATTCATTTAAACAGAAGTTTTATAAAAATTAATAATTTATCTCAAATTGAAATGGTATTTTGAATGATATTTTGGAATTCTCTAAAAACCGATATTTGAGAGATAATAAATGAAACTATGTAGAAAAGTACATCAATATATTTAGTCTTAAATATAATCTTTTTTTAAATAGTCTTAACTTTTTTGTGTTGGTTGATATTTACTTAGTGTCACTTTTAAATTCTTTGCCCTTCAAAATGCTACCTTATATATTTTTAGCATGTATATTTTTGAAAATTTTAATGTTTTTCTGGCGCGGTGTGCTAGAGAACCAAAATCTCGGGATCTTAAATATGCTGAGTCAGCGGCATTTCAAATACGAATAATTATTGAACCGCCAACAGTTTTTTATCTTTTGAAAACATCCGAAAATCTTTTTTTTTTGAGTGCGATAACATCAAAAGTCTGCTGAAGTTTACTGTTTTTCATGTGAGTGGGAAGGAGCCTTGTCGTGGTTCATGTGCTTATTTTAAATTAAATATAAGCAAATCTGTTATTTAGCTTTATTACTGATACCTTCCTTGTCTCTTCCTTGTCATTTAACGAATGTAGTAGTATATTATTGGGTTGTCATTAATGGAAATGCATTAATTGTTTATGTTGATTGTTTCAGTTTGTAAACAGCAGAAGCTAGGCTATAAATTTTCTCAATATCCAGTTGTCAGCCATGACAAATAAATTCGGACGCATCAACAGAAAGACCTTGCTGTGCGTGAGCAACTTGCATGAAAGCATCCTATCGCTTATATAAAAAATTATTGTACTTAGTTTAGATAATATATTTAATACTATATAATATATGAAAAAGTTAAAAGTTGAGTAGGATTTTTGTTTTTTCTTTTCTGTTCCCTCACATTCAAATTAATAATTATTTGTCAATTTATCAAACGTATCAATCTAAACACATTGAAGGGCGTAAGATGTGGTGAGGGCTAAAGGGTTAGGAGGGATACTAAGCATGATAATATTTATTTCGACTTATTTGAAAAATATATAACTGCTAAGTTTCAAGTCAATGCGGTGTACTTACTAGTTTGAAGATGAAAGTAATTTCTTTGAGCAACTTTGTATATTTTACAAGGAAAAAACAAATTTTTTGGAATTTTGGATCAAAAAACTATTTCAAACTAAATTTATTGACAGCACAAATTCGTTATGTATTAGTTTATGTGTTATAAACAGGAAAGTAGGTATTTATTTGGTTTTAAGTGAAAAATTTTGAGAAAAAACCGCAATAAGTCAGATATTATTAAAATTGTTAAAAATTGATTATTACGTCGAAATAATAAAAGTGTATGAGTTGTTTTATAGCTTCACCTGCCAAGTTTCAAGTTCATACACCTAACCAGTCAAAAATAAAGTAGGGGGTAATTTTGCTAAAAATAGCCCACCCTGAATAGGGTTAAAACGCAATAGTTTGTGATCGATTTTATTTTAATAAAAAACCTGTTCCATATAAAGGGACATTTGGATGACAGACAATTATTTCCCATATAGATCTTCTCAAATGTATATCTAGCCTTAAATTGTTGTTGCATAGAGGGATTCTTCTATTTTCAGAAGTTTTAAAGATTTCAGACATGTAATTTAGGTTGGGTTTACTGTAAAATTTATATGCGTGTGCAGCAATACCCTGATTTACCCTCATGTCAACAGGCAGCCAATTTATGGATCTATAATGCTCAGTACCAACATAGACACGAAAAAAAATCTTATACATTTATTTTGTATAAGATATATTTACTTTTCAAACGGATTTTCAGTGATTCGTTGAGACCTAAATACCAGAGAGAACATGCATATTCAAAGTGAGGTTGAATCAGAGCATTGCATAGAGCAATGTTCTGATTTTGTTAGGAAAAATTCTATATAAACATCTAAGTAGAGAATTAATTTTATTAAAAACAAAGCTATTTATTGTCTCTCCACTCAGGGTTTGATCTCATAAGTATCCCAGGTTTTTGACTGAGGTATGTTGTTTAATGGATATGCCTCTATAAATTATATTCAAGGGATCTGCTTTTTTAGCTTTCATTTTAGAAGAAAAGAGGATGCACTTGATATTAATCGGGTTAGCTACTAAGTAGCTAATCTGATTAATATTTATGTAACCTCTCTCGCTCATTAGCAATAAACATCTTAAAGGAATTTGCATTCTCAAGAAGAGTATCTGAAAATTTAGTCAGAAATAAGTCCGCAGGATTTGATAAAATATCAACTGTGTTTATCAAAGATGATTGTGCCAAAATTATAAATCTTTTCAATCAAAATTGCCAAAATCTGTCCTATTATTTTTAAAAAGGGATCAAAGCTGAGGAAAAATACTACAGGCCAATATCTTGGTTGATAATTATATCCTAGAAACATCTCAGAAAATTTTTTAATAGTCAAGTTAGGGAATTCCTTGAAGAAGAGGATATCTTATATACATTTCTATTAGGATTTCGAAAAGGCTTTTCAACTGATGCTTGGTTGTCATATCTCCATGACAAAATTGCAAAAGGTCTTGAATAGGGATATTACGCTGGAATGATACTTGTCCATCTCTAAAAGACTTTTTACACAATGGATCACAGCATTCCGCTTGAAAAATCAAAGTTCATGCAATTTTCAAAAAATGTAGTTTTTAGTTCAAATCCTATTTCTTAAATAGAAAATTCAAAGTTAACATCGTTAAATAACTTTACAATGAGGAAATAGTGAAATGTCGGATCACTCAGGGATCAATACAGGGCCCTTTCCTTTTTTTGCTCTATGTTATTGACAAGGAACAACCAATAGACTGCGCCAATTTTTTCCGTACGGAGAGGATTCTTGTTTAACTTTCCTTCATAAAAATGTAAAAGAAATAGAAAATTTTTAAAACCGAAATTTTTGCAACCTTTATGAGTGTTTTTTGATAAAAAACTAATCGTGCACATCAGAGAACATAAAACTGAAAATATTTTTTCTTCAAAACATATCCATTAAACTTAGATTATAACCTGATCGATTGATTGTGTTCGATTATGAACATTTTTTATTCGGAAGATCTAAATTATCTTTTCATCGAATGGGGCAGTGGCTCAATTTAAAACTCCTATTTGTGCTACGGCAACAATCGATAACGAAAATTTTTTGTTTTCGCTCTCGAGTGGATTTGAACCCACGATATTTTCCGTTACAATGCAATATTATCTGAAAATGGCTACCGCTAGGCCACAATGTCTTAACCTTATAAGTGGAGAGGGAGTAAGTCATTATACTCTAAATAAAATGAATTATAAACTTAGATTTCTATACCAGAAGCTTTTTTAACACCAGCTTTCTTTTTGCAGCACACCGACTAAACCTCATTTTGACAAATCAAGGCTAGACGCACCCTTTACACAACAGCAAATCAAGGCTGGACGCACCTTTTAGAAGATCAATCGTAGGAATAAATTTTTTTCATCAAAATATTCTTTTATTTGGAACCTTACTAATAAAGTTTTAAAAAGAACTACAACCAATTTAAACCTAATATTTATAAACTGTATTGCACCTTTTTTCACTTTGGTGGATGCTATATTTAACTTCTACCAAATCCGCTATAGTTCCTTCCACTAAAATATTTTATATATGTTTAGAGAAATTTTCATCGTGCGTTCATTTTTAAATTTTTCTATTTTTAAACGTAAAAAAAATTACACAACAGTTTATGAGCTACATTACTGAAACTTTTGATTCGAGTAATAATTATAGAAATTCTACGAAATTACGACGCAGGATAGGTAGCTAATTGAATGCCATACCAATTTTTCGACAACAATAGCGAGAGAGGGCCCAGCTTAGAGTTTTAATAGACTTTGGCGCCTGTATCATATTGTGCCCAATTGTATATACTCTCTAAAATAGTCCCATAATACTTTGTTAATGAATAGGGGGATCGTATTTTAAAATCTCTTTTATAAGTCAACATAAAATATACCACAAATACGGTTAACTGACGGATATTACAACTGTGAGGATCTTAAATATCCGTATTCTAGAGTCAAAATACGATGAATAGTGTCCACGGCTTTTTCCAGGTAGGAATCTTAAAGATTTATTTTTCAACAAAAAATTTTTATTTTAACACTATATTATTTCATATTTATAATATTAATAATAATGTTATTTCATATAGTTTGAAATAATCTATTTATTTTATTTTTAGCGACCTTATTCCACCTTTTGACATACTAAACATGGTCTCCTTTATATTATTTTGAAATTGGTATCACGGTCTGGAACGATAGAGGTATCACACGCTCTTTTTTATTAGTGTATTGAATTAATACCATTTATTAACATTTTTTACCACAGCAGTCCAATGGTTAATTATGGATTTAATACCTGATAAAGCTGCTAAAATATAATGAGCTAGACAAGCGTTTGTGTTAATTCAACTACCATATAAGGGAATTTATATTGTGTAAGGTTATTGTTTAGGAGAAAGGGAAAGAGGAGAACAATGCTAGGTTTCAAAAAATAAACAGCAAGATAGTAAGTACTGTTATTGCAAGAATTAATCAAAAGATATTTTACATCAACATCAGAAAAATTCGCGAGAAAAACTTTCTGCTAAAGTCTAATAGCTTCTTTTGTTTCACAGCGTTTTTTCAGTTTTTTTCTTTCGAAAACAAATATTGTTCATGTTTACCTTCGGCAAAAGTTTAAATATCTACTTTAATTAAAGTATTGGAATAATAATTTTAATTTCTTGAGATGTTGATTTACAATTTATTTATTTATTTACATAGTTTTTGAATTACGTAGACCTTTTTCATCAAGTTTTTAAATCACAAAATTCTTATATCGCCAACAGAATTTGATCTTAATGTTCTCATTTGATTCAATATATTTGCTTTATCCGATTGAAATTGATGAGTTTCTTTGATCTTGACAATGTCAAGGGAGGTAGTATGAAATATTCCTCCCATTCTTCGGCTTTGTAAAGTCAATTCGTTTTTTATTCGAACTAACTTGTCATCTGTGATTATAATATCGCCTTCGATATTTTTTTCTCTCCAAAAATTTGCCACCAGTATAAGATCAATAATATCAATTTTTATAGCTTTTACATTTTCTATCATTGCATCAATATCAGCTTGAAGTTCTTGTGATTTCGTGGAAAAATCTTTCCCAATCAAACGCTGGTTATCAAGGGAAGATACTTCTTTCGAATCTATGATCAACTTCTCCATAGCCATTTTATTTAGACTTACTGATTTCATTACGTCATCACATTCATTTGCCAATACCTGTAGCTCTGTGAGTATTAATGATTTGCGGAAGGCTTCATGCAGGTCCAAATCTTTTGTTTTCAGATCAGCCACTTCTCTTGAATCAAAATTTAATTGTTTTAAGATTTCACAAAAATAATTCCAAATATGTCCAAATTCTTCGTCAGAATTTACGATGGATTCTTTAGTTTTTTCATTAAGACCAATTCCTTGTAATTTCTCTAACAATAGGAAATAGTTATTCGATTCGTCGGATTGTACGTTTCCATCTTCAACACTCGTGTAAATACAATGCTTAGTGATCGATCGAAAAGTATTGAGAGTGAAATATTCCGATAAGGTTTTCTGGTTTTCAGGGAATATACTTTCCCATTCTGCGTCACTCAAGGTGGTTCCATGTAATTCAGTAAGCTTTGCCGAAAAAAGTTTCAATTGTTCGTATAGTTGACCACCATCAGTTGAAAACCCTGCAAAACTTTCGTCGTGGAATATTTTTTTGTAGATTTTCAAAGCCACGTAATGTATTGCCGTCCTTAATCGGACATAATTCTCGTGATGCTGGATTATCCCGATTGCCTTGTAGTCTTCTATCTCTACGATGCTTTGAATTCCTACATTAAAAATGTTTTAAAATGTTTATCAACTGAATTTCATTCTGGTGAAAAATCACCATTACTTGTACAATTTTTCCGGTTAAATCACCTCTACTTGTACAATTTTCCCGGTTAAATCACCTCTACTTGTACAATTTTTCCGGTTAATCCACCTCTACTTGTACAATTTTGCCGGTTAAATCACCTTTACTTGTACAATTTTCCCGGTTAAATCACTTCTACTTGTACAATTTTCCCGGTAAAATCACCTCTACAATTTTTCCGGTTAAGCCACCTCTACTTGTACAATTTTTTTCTGCCACCTAAATTTATCCGATGATAAACAAAAAATTTGCGGTTAAAAGTTTGGTGCGATATTTGATAAAAATAAAATGTTATTCATATTCATGATCTTGCATGAAAAATAGTTAAAAAGATAATTTGTGAATAAGGGGTTTATACAGTAAAAATTAATAAATCACATTAATTAACACACTTTAAAAACCCGTGTAGATCTTATGATTATTTTTTTTTATATAGATACATATATTACGAATTTGGGACACAGAACGTGGACAGATATAGGCCATCTAAATTCTGCTATAATATTAGATATTGGTTTCACCGTAAACGCAGTCATCAAGTGGGATGAACCACTTACCTTTTCACTACGTTCTCCATAGTTCGGTTTTTTAGACCACTGCACCAGGGATTCAGAGCCTATACTATATAGATATACGTTTAGATAAATATAGAAAGGATGCTATAAAATACGCTTTCCTTACCTTTCATTATAAACAGCTTAAATGTTAATAAGCGATAATTTAAAGATATCCGTCTGCGTTGACTTAATAAATGTGTATGGTAAAACAGAATATTTTTCCTCATTATATTCATGTCGGTAAATGACTAATTTTAATTTTATGTGGTTTTTTGTTGTAAAAGTACACATTTCAATTTATATCTGCAATCTAACGTCATCCAATCTATTATACTTGTTCATGCTGATAATTTTAAATAACATCGCCTATTAAATATTAATAAACATGGCATTTTTTAATGAATAACATATTAAATTACGCGTTTGGAATTTTTTCATGGACAAAAAAAGTTCATGTCTGTCTTTTTGAAATGATGGGAAATGGTTAAAAAAAATATGAACACATGAAGCTTTGAAGTTAGTAGTTATAGAAACGAGAAATTATAATTTGTCAAATATGACAGACAAGTAAGCGTGAGAAAGTTTTGAAAATTTGATTTTGATTTTATGAAGTTAAACTAACTATAAGCAATGAACTCTTAACCTGAGCGATTCAAATAAAAATAATTATGTTTCGAATTGAAAATGCCGCCAAATTTCAGGGTTGTAAAGGGTTTAGAAAACGCATGCATGAGCATAAAGTGAATACACTTTTGAGAATTTAAAATTGTCCATAAAGATTGTATATGAATGTGGTGGACACGAAAAAAATGCACTGGGTGTATTGAAAGGGTGTTTTTAAAAGGTGCGTTGTTCTTATTTTTATGGATGGTCAATGCAGTATAAATTACTTTGGCAGGCAAAATTATTGGAGGAAAATTAAAAATTGTTCAGTTCGAATTAAATACGTTTGGTTATCTGTTGCAGAATTTTATTGAAGTTCAACATATGACCTCAAATGTCCATCCATTTTTATCGAAGCTGATAAAAGTTTTGTCTGTGGCCGACTTATGATAATTACGTAATTTTTAATTACGTACTGATAAATTCCATTCTTTTCTTTATACGTTCAGCCCGAAATTTCCAAAATAGATTAAAAAATCAAATAGAGAGAATTCTTTGCAAATGTGTTGTTAAAAATGGAACATGGTAATTGAATAGAATACAACAAACAGCAAATTTTTTTACGCTACCAATAGTTAATTTACAATAAAGCTGTAAAAAGGTATAAATTTTCTTCCGATAGTATTGAAATTGATTTTCAGTTGGTTTTGTTCCATTGGAAGGATAGATTATACAAAAAATGATTTTACGGTAAATCGTACACAAATAGTGAAATAGAAAGTATTAATTTTTAATTAAAAATATAATTCACTTTAAAATGAAGAATCCAGTTCAACATTTTAATTACTGGTTATAAAATACCAATTTTTTTGTTTAAAGACACGAAATTAAATGTTAAAACAATAGATGTTTAAGAACATTCGTATGGAATGTTTATAATTCTTTTGTTTAACGTTTAAATAATATTCTCTGACGATAGTATCGAAATTAATTTTGGTTAGATTTTGATTTTGTAACTATTGTCTTGATTAAGTCATTCTCTACTGCTCAAATATTATTAATAGAGAAATCGGTAGGCAAGACAAAATATGAAAACACGAATTTAGGAACGAGTTTTTTGCGGATTCAGCAAAGAAAAACTTCCCTACTATAAAGAAATTTTCGCGTCACTGCCAAATGAGTTCCAGCTGCAAAGCTGGCTTTTTTGCTTAAGCAAAAATTCTTTAATTTTTTCTCAATGACGGCGGATAATTTCCAAAGAATAACTCATTTGAAAAAGCTAAAACAATGACCAGATCCCAAACAGTTTTTAAAAATATTTTTAATAAAACCCAAAAGGTTAAAAGTAAGTAATCATTCTAAAATTTAAAAAATATTTTTCAAACTTGTATATAACTTTTCTGTTTAGTAGCCTAAAGCAGAAGCTACTACTCAAAAAAAAAAAGATTATTTCCATGTGGTGAAATATTTCCTTAATGTGTTTTTTGTTCTTTCAAATACATATCTTTTGCCAACCGATTACTAACGTCAATATGGCGCTTTTATCAAAAATCACGTAGATCAGATATTTTAGATTTCAAGGAAGGTCTATTTATCTAGAAATACTATGAAATTATTTAAACATTTTTCTAAAAAATCTTTTTTTTTTTGCAAGCAAACTTTTGCTCTCGCTTAATGGAAAGAAAGTAAATTTCTCCTTGATTCCCTGTTTAGATCAAAGCTCATTAGAAACTCAGGAAACTCACATGCATTTAGAAGCTACGCCATAATGAGCCAAGAACTGTAAAACTGCAGATTATTCCTTTACTGGTTGCATCTTGAGTAAAATAATTTCCAATTTTTGTTTTCATTTAAAGAATTGCTTTGGGCCCATTCATAGGCAGAAACTATTTTTTTTAAAGTATCAATTTTCTTTCGGTGTATTTCTTTTAATTCATTAACTATTCATGACGTAACTACTTTTCGAAGTATTTGAGTCTAAATATTTTGAAGACAATTAATTTACATTACTTTTACACATGTTTCCTCAGGAAAAATATGTAAAAATTAATGTTTTGCATAATGAATCTAAGTAATATTTACATAATGTTACTAGGACAAAGACATTTTAACACCAGGCAATTGCCCCAGGAAAATTTCCCCCTAGAATGATTTCCCCCGGACAGTTACCCCCGGGTGATTGCCTCTTGGATAATTAAGCCCATGCGAATTCCATCATAAAAAAGATATCATAAACATTTCTGTTTCGTTAACACTAATTAACTTCGAAAGAAGCTGTGGAAGAAAACATCTCACCTTAAACTAAAAAAAAAGTATTTAGTTGCGTATTGTAAACATGTAAGATTTGTTATTTTTCCTAATATTGATACTTTAAATTTTTATTTGTTGATTATAAATAAATTTTATAATCTTATTTAGTCGTTTATGCTGCACTGTAGAGGTAACATTTGCACGAGGTTTTTCACAGAAGTGTTTATTCGTACAAATGTATCAAATGACAATTTGGTAGATTTTGAAAAGTGTTATCAATGCAATTTGCAATGTAAACTGTAATATCGAAAAAAAGGGATGTTTTTATCATCGTTTTGCAAACATATGAAAACATGTTCAAAGTTTGGGTATGCAAGTTCAGTATAACAATGAACAAGAATAGGCACTCCATCTTCGCATGATTTCAGCAGTCGCGTTTCTCACTCCAAACGACGTTATAAAAGGGTTTGACGATTTGTGTATTGAAACCAGAAACGTTTACAACGTTTATATCGATGGCTTTTTAGAGTACTTTGAAGACACTTATATTGATAGATTTAGACGCAATGCTCTGGGCCGACCATCCATGTTCAGTTTTGATCTTTGGAACATGTTTTTAAGAAGCAACGACGAGTTACCGAGAACGAAAAATAGCATAGAAGGCTGGCACAGAGCCTTCCTAGGTCGTCTTTATTCTTGCCATCCAAATTTTTGGAAATTTATTGTTATTTTACAAAACGAAGAATAGATTGTTCGAATATTGATACTGCAGCCTCTTGGGGGAAATCCTTCTCCCCCTCAGACGAGACGCTACGCCGACTGCAACACTATTGATAACTTTCGCAATCACCAAAGCCTTGATTATTTGCGTAGAATCGCACACAACTTGGGATTTAGTTAATGTATCAAGTTTTGGCTTCACCAAGTAACGTTGAATATCATTATTACAATATATTGTAAGTCAGTTTGTTGCGTTTTGGACTATGAAAAAGTTTATATGTAAAGTCTTTTTGTTCAAAGATTGAAAAAATTATATAGACATTTTGCTGGTTTTCTTGAACTGGGAAATTGTCCGTGGGACAATTACCAAGGTGTTACTTTCCGGAGGGAAATTATCGAGGGGGCAATTGTCCGGAGGGCAATCATACCGATGGCAATTAGTTGGGGGCAATTGTCTAGGGGTAATTGTCCAGGGGGCTGTAGGCTGTCCAGATAGCTTTCATAATAATACCGTAATTGGGAAAACACATAGATTAGCATTCTATCTCGAATTACATGAGTTAGAAGTGATATTTACAAAGTATTAATAAAAATGTCCTAGATTATCAGCAGCGAAAAAGTTATTTTCTCTCAGAGAAATTCTTTTATTAGCTATACTACTAATTTTCCAAAGCTATTTACTGAGACGTTTTTGGTTTTATGAGCTCTATTCAAAAACTTTAAAGCAGCCATTTTTTTCATAGGAAGTTCGTCTTAATATTTATTGTCTCATTTGTTGTAAATTTTCTGTTGTAAAGTTTTTTTGGTGCTCATGTTGATATTAAATTATTCTTTGTCTCTAAATTTTCAAAATATGTGATGCGCACTTAAATTTACTTGATACAAAAATATTAAGAATTGTGCTCATATTTGAGATTTATGATTTAATTCGCGCTTACTTGTTCATTTATCTTTAGGCTGCTTCGCCAACCGTAAATAAGATCGTTTTTTTGTCATAGCATTTACGATAGAATTTGTTGTTAGTGACATATTCTCTTCCGTTATAGAAGAGAGAGTAAAAATATTTCCAGTGCATAATTTTCTGTTCAACAGTTAATCAAACGAGGCATATTTGCAATTGTAGAAAGTTAATTCTCTGTAAAAAGTTTTTAAAATTTATCTTAACGAATTATCCTGCGGATTTTAATAAACCTTACCTGAGAACTTTTCATCCTTTTTGTTAAAAAGATTGTTGATGTCTTTTCTTCCATTTAGTTGTTTAACCATTTTTGAGCAAATAATTTTGAAAAAAAAATTTCTTTTCTGTATAATTTAGTAAACCTTGTTTTTTGGCAGTACTTATATTCAAATCTGCATGTTTTAAATGTTGTTACTAGCAACCCTGTTTGTTTTAGTTTGGTATTTCAAAAAACTAATGAACGCCAACACAAATTTTTGTTTGAAAACTGTTTACCTATTTCGTTTTAATTGAGATGTTATCAGAAAAAAAAATTCTTTATATCAAATTTGATTATATATCACCTGGTTTATATCAACATATAATAATATAGAAACTCGTTATCCAAACGCTGTATAAATCAATGATGTCTCAAATGTCAGATTTTAGACATAAACTCTTCTCTAGTTAAAAGTTTTATAATACAAATATATAGCAGACTTTTTTTGTAATGCAACTTTCTACTACACGATTTTGATTATCCTTGTCCCAGCTGGTACTCAAATTAGAATGAAATTGTATTTAAAAATGTGGTTCAAAATATATTTTTATGCTTTTGTTTAAATATACAGAAACAAAACTCATATTGGAGCCAGTGTTTTAAAACAAAAACAGGCTCCTTACAAATCAAACATCTTAACGAATTGTTTGTATAAGGAAGTAAGCCCCTAAAAATTTTTTTTCAAGAACAAGAAACGTAAAGATTATTTTGTTATATAATAGTACATAACAAATGAATAATATTCGGTAAAAACAATTGTCACCTTTTGCCAAGGTAGCCGGTTGCTAGTGAAAATAATGAAGAACGGTAAATTTTCATACTACACTTTTTTCATTTTTGGAAGAATAATATTATTATCTATGTTTTAATCGTAATGATTTTCTTATTAATCCCACCTAATTTTACCAGTGACAGATAACACTCACCAAATTAAAAAAGCCGTTTTTTTTTTTTAAATTTTCTGCACCACAAATCTGAAATCTGATAACCTCGTTCAAATAAACTGCTCACTTTAAAACACAGGAGCTCATTAATCTGAAGAAACTCTGGAAATTTCAAGAATTTTAACAAAAAGCGGTTATTGAGTTATTTTGGCTGGCATCGCTGAAAATATAGATCTGAGATAAACGCGTTTAAAGCTGAAAAACTAAAGTACTGAAGCACCATAAAGGAATGGAAAGTCTGAACAAATTCAAACAAAAAAAATTCCCAAAATACATCAGTATGCACATGCTTCATACCATTTTTCACATTTAACTTCATTTTTAACATTTCTTCTCCGCTTTAACGCATCTTACTCGCAGAGTGTTTTTGTGCTGTCAAAAGTTTTATAAGTCGATGGCGAAAATCGCCTATTATTGATAGACTGACAACCCTTTAATGTATATAACCCAGATATCATGTTTATCAGTTTCTTATATACTAGCTCACTGGCTTGTCTACCCATGT
>JAUZNK010062615.1:0-14754 GCA_035046665.1 Euphysa ruthae
ATTTTCCTAAAAAACCAGTTTCTGAAACTTTGCATGCTTTTTTGAGTTTATGTAAGACACTTATTGCTTCTTATGATTTTTCACTTTAACGAGAATTGCAGGCTTCTCTTGTCCCGCTGACTTAGAACAATTCTCTCCACTGAGTTCTGAAAGGTTCATAGAAGTTGTCTTTTTATGCGTTTTATCATCTGCAGAATAAATAGTCCAGTTCCAAATTTGTGTAAAAATCAAGTCTTGGTAATTTTCTCAAAAAGCGCTTATTTCCAAATGCTGTGTGTAGATTATTTATTTACGAATTTTTGACATTTTCTTGCTTATTGAACTTAGTGTTTCAGGAACCAGGACCAAATTCAAAAACCAAAATATATTTTGAAACCGGTCAAGATTTTTTAAAAGTTTTTAATAAATAATGAGAAAATAAATTTCTAGTTCTGGATATTAAACCGTATGTACTTTCAATTTTCATATTTGTTTTGCATTTTGTGTAATATGCTTTTTATTTTATGATAATCCATATTTATATTATATTATTAATATATAATGTTTATATATTAATTGATTTTCTTATTATTATGAAATTGCCATAGTAAATTCCTTTATTAAAGCCTCCTATGATACTCTCAGGCAAATTTATATTTATATTTATGTAAAAAATATCAACTTTGCTATAATTAGCATTTATTTTTTTTTAGTCATTGAACCTGTATTTGTATTCTTAATGTCATACATGTCATATTTGACTGCAGAAATATTCCATTTCTCAGGGATAATGAGGTAATATAATCTTTTAATCAATAATGCTTTATTCAGTTGATATAACTTATCTCTGGGTTTTCTTCAAAATCTTATTTTTTGAAATTGTCAAATTTGGCATGCTTCCAAAAGAGTTTAAAAGATTTTAAAATTTATATCTATATAAATGCCTATTTGGAACTGTTGAATCAAATTTTGTCTCTAACATGTTTAAATTTCTAACCTTGACTCAGCATTATTTATACTTCTTTATATTATTGATTCCCTTTAATTTAGATTCCTTATGTTCGAGAAATAGAAGGAGATAATTTTTATACATTTCCTGGGGTCAAATATACAAGGAACGCAATATTGATTATTATTTAACAGTTATAATTTAGTTTTTCTAAAATATATTTGATATTTTTCCTCTTTTAAGCTTGCTAAAAACTATTTTCTTATCATTTAATAACTGTTCTTTTCTTTTTCTCATTCTTAAATCATTAATCATTAAATCATTAAGCGTCACCAGGGATAAATTACAGAGAATCAAAATTGGGGTTCAAAAATTAAGTAGATATAAAATCTGAAGAGTTAATTATAAGCATGCTAAGTCGAAACTTGATCACTTAAATAAGTTAATAATTGTGATGAAGTTTAGGATTTTTCTATAACTGAAAGGTTCTTTCAACTTTCAACAAATGATATTGGTCATTTGCGAAGGTAAAATATACAGTGATTTTTCTTGAGGCATTCGCTACATTTGCTACAAAAGCCGACATTATTTATAACGGTGATTTATTATTTATGAAGTGTCTTGCTTCACCCCGCATAGAGTTTAAGGTTTAAGGTGCAAAACGGATCATCTGGTTTTCACCAGATGATCTGTTTTGCCCCAGTGAAATTATACTGAAGTGCCATTAACATTAATGTTGATCTTTTTCTAAAGGTTCAAAAAATGTCAAAAAGATTTATAACATAATTAAATAGTCTTGTAGATAAAATTCATTAATATTTAAAATTATAAATTAAAATTACAAATTTAAAAAATTTTATTAAAATTTTGTTTTCAGACTTCATACATGTCTTAAACATGCTATGGAAATGAGCTATTTAGATAGTAGATGTATAATCTACTTTTATTCATAAATAGTGTATAACCAGGCATAAATAAGTATAGTATTTTTGTCTATACACTTATTATTTTTTTGACAGTTTATAAATATCCTTTATAAATACATTTGAATTTGCAATACAAAAAAGTTTTTTTTTTGGAACGTTTATCTTTTTTTATTAAGGATTGATGTTTGAAGTGAAAAAAAAAAGGGTAAAAAGTTTTTCTTATTTTTTAGTTCTTTCAATTTTTTGCAGTTTAGTTAAAATTTTGGAGATAATTATGTAATTATTAGATAGATAAATTAAACAATCACTTAAATTTTTGAAAACCTCATTCTTTCAAGCTTAATTTTTCTAAGAAACCTTATAAAATTCTGTGGCAAATTACAAAATTTCTAGGAAATAGAAATGGCCAAAACAGATTTATAAAATTTGCAAATCTACTTTTAAATATTATTAAAGCTATTAATTTTTATTTATTTTATATTTAGTATTTTGTTCTGTGGCATCATCATGAAGCCATATGTTGAATCCAATGTTTCCAGGAAATCACACACCACTATTAAATATTTTTTAAAACTTCTCAGGTAAGGCTGTAGATTAGCTTCTTTTCAATGGTGTGTACAGTTTTGTATCATGAAATTTTTTAAACCTTAGTATGTGTATGTTGATTCTCTTTTCATTGGTATTTATATTATGTTCTCGTGTCATGAAATTTTTGTTGAAAAATGTCCAGATTCTGTGCGGTGATAAAAAATGTTCTGTATGATAATTTAAAAAAAATAGATCAATTTTTAAGTTAAGAATTTTTTTAAAAAATTAATTGCAAATTCTTTCCGAAGTCATTCTATAGATTGTTTTTACTGATAATTTTGTGTGATGTTATCAAAAAATTTTTCATATCTGAAAATTAGTCAAATTTAAAAATTTTTGTTGTTGGTTTCTGTGACTGTTAATTGAGTTATAATTTTGTTTTGGTAAATTTTAACTCTTCTTCAGCTTCCTGTCTAGTACTTGCTTCTAACCTTACAGGAAACAAATTATTAAAAAAAAAAAAAAAAAAAATCTGTTTATATGTTTGCACATAGGTGTGTAATAATTTTTTTCTTAAAACTATTTTTTTAAAGAATTTATGATGACGATAAAAGCCTTCTTTCGTAATGCTTTCAATTTCAAGGAACTTTTTAATAAGATCTTCAACTGTGATTTCCCCAAATCTGTGTGCTGCTATTTTGCAAATCTTGTTTCATAGTAGACTAGTTTCATCAAAAGCTTGTAGTAAAATTGATTATTTAATTCTTTAGTACTTCAACAGAGTCCATAATCTTCATGTTGCTTGGAGTGGCTTTAGTGCAATATAAACATATCTTCAACATCAAATTTATTGCATTCACGTTATTATTTATTGCTGTCTATAGAATAATAGGTAAGAAAACTATTATGATTAAAAGTTGATTTCAGTCGTAAATAAACCTGTATTTTTTGGTGTCGTAATGTTTTAAAGCCCTTTATACATATTTTAAATTTGAAGTCGAAATATGTTTAAATTCTCTTTCTTTATCGCTCACTTCTGTTTGCTTGAAAAATCAAAACATTAGGCACTTAAGTCTAGTTTGATAAAAGTCATTGGAATTTGGCAATCTCAAATTTGTGGATTTGATATTGATTCGTAGATTACGTAGTTAATTTAGACTTTTATCCAGTATTTTAAACTAAAAAAGTGGTTGACTGCTAATCATTATTTAAAAAAAAAGAAACTTCAGTTATAACAAAAGATGTATGATAATCATTTAATAGGTAATAAATTCAAATAAATTCAAGTGTAAACTTATTAGTATGTTAAATTAGATGTATGATATCATTGTCATGGAAACTAATATTAATAATGGAGGATGCGATAGAAGAAAAAGATAAGATAAGTTTTAACTTCAGTTTCATATTTTTACACAAATCTGTTTTTATTCTCGCAGCTTTGCATTGCACGAATTTTCAGATTTGTTCTGGATTTGCAACCGTAAAGGTCCTGGTTCAAATCTGGGTATCGTTCACTCAGCGTATGAGTAGCATTTGATTGTATTCAGTTATTCAGTGTGAAAAGTTTATGGTTTTCTGGCTGAGCGGTTGTTTAACATAAGCTCAAATGGGAGCTCCAAGTATGCCAAAACCGTCGGTGATCATGTCTTAATAAGTTTGAATTTTGATGATCTCCCCCCCCATTATGTGAAGTAACTAAATTAAACAAAAGATAAGATGGTTTGTCACAACCTTAAAGTTAAATTTTTTTGTGTGTTTATCCTCCCATCACCATATCTAGGATGGAAAAAAACTACAACTTTTAGTGCTATAGCAAAAATATGTGCAGACTAATTCAGACATGATTTATGTTAGGAGTGACTTCGTTGACTGCGTTTGCAAATAAGTGGGGTCGACTGACCAAAGTTAAAGTAGTTGAGCAGTTCATAATGGTATGTTATTATATTCCCTATTTTCACCATGATAAATTTTTTAACGGCTTTTAATTGAGACAAGTGCGACCTGTTTTTAATTGATTTTTTTTTATTTCCAAAATCTTTAAAACATCAAACAAAATTGTTTTTTCCATACTGGGCCCATATGTTGTCATTTAGATTTAAGTTTTCTTAGAATGTATATCTCATTTTTTTTAAACCTTTAATTTTTAATTAACAAATATTTTGTTGTGTATAGGTTTTTATCAAAAGCTATCACAAACTGATTCTTTTTTTAAGTTATAGATGAAACAAAAAATATGAAATTAAATCTGTGAAACACTTGAAGCCTTTTTAATAAAATGTATATAAAATGTTTTAACAAAAAATGCCCATAAACCTTATACGAAATACAGTGTTCTATATATGAAACTGTTTGTTGCATCATTTTAACAGTTTTATTTTTGCTTAGAGCTATGGTGGCCTCCGAGGAGCAGTTGCATTTTGTTTAGCTATTCTCTTGAAAGAGCATGATGAGGCATCAAAAGAATTAAAGCAAATGCTAGTTACCACAACAATGGCTGTCGTTCTATTTACTGTCTTCATACAGGTATCAATATAACTTAAATAACTTATAAAGTTATGGCATAATATGTTAACATCGTTCTATGACTTTATTTCATTGGTATATGTGCTAAAACTCTTGGTAGACAAGCTTCTCTTTCCTAAACTTTTAAATTGAATTAAGATTAGGATGAACCAGTTATGTTTCTAGGATACTCTTTATTTTATTACGCTTTAAATATTCATTGTGCAATTTATGATCTAAAAACCAATTTAAATACAATGAGTTTTTGCTCTTGTTAATGAATAATTTAGTTGTGTAATGTGCATGGAACGTTCTTATAATTTAGGGGCTTTATGATGCTTTTTTTTTTTCAGAGTGACAGAAAAAATTTCAGCTAAACTTGGCTAAAAATATCTTGTAAAAATGGCTATTTAAATTAAAAATTCTATTAAAATATTGCGTACTCAAGCTATTTAAACAGCAGCTCTTTTCTTTAAAATCTAAAATTTAAAACTTTGCGTAGCTGTGTGTAAAAATTGTCATTGTTGACAAGAATTTCCATAGAAGTTCAAAAAACTAACTTTTTTAATAGTCTCTTTTTTATTACTTTAAAATTTTTGAGTTTGAGCATTTTAATTAGTGGATAAGCATTTTGGTAAATATTTTTTCTAATTATTTTTCTAATCGTTTTTTTCTCAGTTTACTAGATAATTAAAAAAAGTGAATTTCTTCATTGAGTTCATGTTTGTACTTCAAATATTTCAGTGTTTTTTTTTCCGTGAAAACAAGTACTAATGAGGAAAATACAAGGTGTAATTAAAAAAAAAAGTTCTCATTAACTCGCTTTTGGGCTAAATGCGTCGAAAAACCTTTATTTTTAGATTTTTTTTCTGAATCTACTTTTTGTGGTTTTTTGTATAAGTTGTATAAGATGTCAATGTTAAATAAACGGGCATGTTCCAGATATTCTCTAAATGACTTATTCTATCTTAAATCTGGCAAATGAGGAAAAATTCATGATCATCACGTTTTTCTTGTGATTCATTATTATTTTAAAATTCTTTTCATGAAGTTGAAGTTTCTTTAAAAAAATTCTTTTATTTCGATTTTAAAGTAAACGAGACAAAAATCTATATTTTATGGCTGTCTGGCTGAGTGGTTAATACTTTGCTTTCAGACACCTATATATACTAGTTCATTCTGACCTTGAGACCAATGTTTTTTTTACCATAAGTTCTTATGAGAGCTTTTAGTACACCAGGACCAAACATGGGCTCTTCTAAAAATATAGCTTAAGGCTATTTGTTAGGCTATTTGTTAGTCCCCACATTAAGCATGAATGCAAATAAAAAGATTTTTGAATTTTTTTTGAAGTTCTTTGTTAAGTTTTTGTCTATTTTTTGTGGGAAGTTGGATGTCAAGAATAAGAAACAAATAGCCTGTTCCAGATTATCTTGTTGCAGATTTTCTCTTAAATTCTTAATCTCTCTAATATTTAGGTAAAAGGGCAGGGAAACATCCAGAATTTTTTGGGGACATTGCTTTTAATTATGTTTACCTGTTCACTTAGTTCAGTGACTGAAGGGAAATTTGATCTTTCCAGATTCGCTTAAAATGTACTTCCAGCGTTTATAAAAATTGCTGGCTGAAAACCTTAATATTACGCCAACAACTTATGATTTCTGCCACCTTAGCAATGATTTTTTATCCGTTATGAAAATTTTCTAAAAAAATGCTTATGAGGATCACGCAGTCAACTCAGATCAGAGCAACCTGAGGGAAGATAATACTAGTGAACCCCAAACCCTGGAAAAATCTTATCTCGTTGCAGCAATGAATGTGGGGGATGCGATTTAACTTGTGAACCCGAAACACTAAAGACAAACAAGTCTGTCTTTATCTTTACATTGTTATAGAATAATCATTTTGAGTTTTTCCACATTGGATATTCTTTTATTACGGAATTCTCATCTCTGAACCCTTTGATAAAAAAAGTTAAAGTCCATCAAAATTATTAGTTTTAGATCCTTTAAAATAAGTGATTTATTTTTGTTAACGGTATTAAAATATTTTACTGCTGCTGTAACAACGTAAGGAACATTTGAACCAGTCTTAGCTCTCTGTTAGAATTTTTTTATTTGTTTAGCTGGCTAAAATGCTCAATTAAACAAATGAGTGATTTTGACCTGGGTTTGAAGCCTAGCAAGAACAGATCATTTATGTTAAAGAATCTTTCTTCAATTTCGAGCCTTTGAGTAAGCAAGTTGAATAAGCAATTTGTTTCATTTAAATATTTTGGGACTTGTAAAATAGTTCGTAAAGTAGAGTTTGGTTAATTAAGTCTGTAAAAAACAGTCTGAAAGAGCTTTAATGACAAATGGGAAAGTCAATAAAAACAAATCATCAATTATTTCATAACTTTAGCATTTTATAAATAAGTTAACATAAATAAAAGCACTAAATGAAAATGTTTTGTTATGTATTGTCTCTTCTATGTTTGAAAAAACTATTACATCAGTGTAAAATTAAAGTGCTATTCTTCGTTCACACATAGAATCATACTTGTCCACCAGTTGTTCCCATGTTTGATTATCAAACCATTCAGGCCAAGCTAAAACTAATCTGATTAGTCTATCAAGGTTTTCTGGCTGATACGATTTCTTAGCTTTATTTACAAGAGCGTTAATACCAAGAAACCTCTTTCGACATTTGCTGGAATTAGAAAAAAATATTTCAACAGTTGAAATATATTTGGGTAACGATCTTTCTATGTATAGATTGATTGATAAATTTTTTCGCCTTTAATTGGATGCAATTAGTATTTTCAATTTAACCTTGCTTCAATATTTTCTTTAAACCTTCGTTATGCTTATTCTTTAGTTATACATTGAGTTCTTTGAAGTTCTCAAAAGTTTCTTCAGGAATTTTCTTTTCGTCAATTTTCAACTTCAACCTTGGATTGTGACTCATCATTTTTCTGCTGTTGTTATTGTTGTGCTCTTGTTGGTCATCTTTACTTTTAAGCATTTCAAAAATATAACTCACTAGTTAATATTTATAAATGAAATAATTTTAGTGTTGAAGTTGTCACACAGCGCTTTATGTAATAAATAAATTTTTGTTAATCGAATATTCGAACAATACTGTTATGTTTGAAAACCAGAGGCTGCACGGTTTATTTTTATTATTAAAATTGAAAACCAGGTTAAGTGTGCACCCACTTTAATAAAATACCTTGAAATAGCGTTAAGTCTTGAGTCAGATAAATCTTTTTTACAGTCCATATTATTCTTTTTTCACAAAAAACTTTTGGAGCTGAGGATCTTCAAAAGAAGTTTTTTTAGAATAGCTGTAATTTTTTTTAGCTAATTTATTTCAAAAATGAAGAATAAACACTGTATTGCAGTATTTTTTGGTTTGTTACTTTGGTTTGAGTTATTTGTAAAATTACAGAAGTTAAAAAAGTTTTATTGTACTTTTTAAAAATTTTATTTATTTGGGGGCCCATAGCGGTTCACCGCTATAAAATTTTACCTGGATGCGCCTTTAATGGGGTAAACTCATCATTTTTTTTATATCCATTTGGTTTCTGATATGTCTTCTTTATTCAACCAGTAAAGCTTCATAAAGTAATCAGCATAATGGTGAAATTTCCTTCATCTATTTATTAATTTTGCCACTGCATTTTGGGTAGAGTGTTAATACTATAGAATAAGCTTTTATTAAACTGCAGTCATAAACTGTGTTTAAATTTTTAGTAGTTGTATATACAGGTAACTTTTTTTGTGCCCTTGTTTCTTGTGGTACTGATTAAGTTTACACTTAATCATATAAAAATATTATTTTTATAGGGTACAACTATTAAACCTCTGGTTGAATGTCTGGGTGTAAAAAAAGCATCAAAGCGTGACAAATCAATGTTAGAGACAGTGAATGATCGGGTAACAGTTTTAAAAATTTATTTGCTTTCTTAACGCATAGCTTATTGACCACTCTACATATGGACAGATTGTAGTAAATTTTAAAAATAGGGTTTAGCTGGTTTTTTTTTTTTTTTGCTCTGCTCCTTAATAATTAAAAATAAATATTTTTGAATTATTATTCTAAAGGCCCAGACAGGAGCAATTTCACATCAATATTTTTTCCTGCTGTTGATATCAATACATAATAATTGCTTAGACTTGATTTTAATGTCATGAAAAAATTTAACTAACCATTTACTGCTCAGTGTTCGTAAACATGAAATTTCTTGAATCACAAATTTTAAAAATTATGATTAATTTTTTAATTACTTGGTAGTCACTCAGAGCAATGCTATAAAGCTATTCAATCGCAAAGGGTTTGTAAAATAAATTAATTGTTAAGTAAAAACAATTATTTAAAAAAATGTGCTACTGATAAAAGAATCTTCATATAATTATTTTAAAAGTTGCGGTTTTTAGATAGTCACTTGTTTGTGATATTGTTGTGAAGATTGACCAGAAAGTTAAGGTCTGAAAGCTGAGGAAAGAACATAAGCAAGACAATTTAGAAGAAAATGTTCAACACTAGGCCTGTGACGGTAATTGGTAAGGCTAAAAGAGTATTGTTGCAAAAATAGTAAGAGTTTTGGAAGGCATAGGAGTGAATGCAGCAAAAACAAAGTCATTTATAGCTGCAGTGATGCCAAGTGTGGCCTTAAAGTTGTGAAGTTTGTAAGAAAGAAGTTGCAAGTGACCCAGTTTTTTGTCAGACATTTAAGCACTGGGTATAAAGAAAATGCAGTGGTATTGAAAAAAATTGTTAAGAGCTGAAATTCAGTTTTCATGTAAACACATTGCATAGGAGAAGTTACAGTAAGTTTTTCCGCTTTGATGTTCTGTTATACTAACTAGAGCATGGTTTGTTGAGTACTTTGCTCAAAAACCAAACTGCATTCCATTAAGATTCTGTTTGTTAGAAGATGGAAATACGTTAAGAGTATGAGAGATACGTAAATCATCGAGTATAACATTAGAAGAAAACAATAAAACAAGTTCTTTATCAGATATATGACTAATTGGAAAAAGATCTGAGGTACATGTGGTACAGAACCAACTATGTTAAACAGTGTTGAGTGAATTATAATCAATAACATTTAGTTTATTACATTTTTTCTGGATCAATGACCTATATACTACATTGCAAAACATGATGATTTGGATTCACATTTTTTTTACATGTATTGTATTTATTTGTAGAAATTATTACTAAAAAAGGGTGTGTTTTTAAGAGCAAGAGTATTCTCTTGTGGCACATAAAATACTTAAATATACATTAAATTATAGTGATTAAATTATTAAAGTAATTCCTTAGGATTAAATATGTCATTAAATGGGGCATTTGAATGCAATTAGTTTTTATTATCAAAATAACTGTTTTAACAGAAGTTCATGAGTAGCTAATACTTTTAACAGAAGTTTGTGAGTAGCTAATACTTTTAACAGAAGTTTGTGAGTAGCTAATACTTTTAACAGAAGTTCATGAGTAGCTAATACTTTTAAATGTTAAAATCACTATCATCTAGTCAGATATAATAGACAAAATAATAAACACAAGAGCTAAATGCTAAAACACTGCATGAAATATAAACCATGATTCGCATACCTAAAAAGAGTCCTTTCTTGATTCTCTTATTGAAGTACCAAATACTTCAACCAGCTCTTCAAGGTGGAGTACAGTAGTGTAACTACTGTATTCGTTAAGTCGGTAATGGAGTGATCCACCTGATACCCAGAAAGAAAATATTTTTCTTTCTGTCTATGATGATTTCATTTTGGCGTGTCAATGACGATAATATAAATTCTCATTAATAAAGACTTTTTTAGATGTCAATTTTTTGATCTTTCTGTTAGATCTTTCTCCTTTCAGAGGGCGTTTAATGCAGATTTTGAGTTTGAAATTTTACTGTAGTCCTCTTACGGTTATACAAACAGTGGCATGCCTGGATATCAGAGGGAGTGGTTGGATATCCAATGTCAGTTAATATATCGCAAACAGAATTCTCAAGATCAGAATCAGCCACTTTACTAGGGGTGTTTACTATTTCAGTAGCGTTTCTCCTAGATTATATTTGAGTAACATAAGAACTTTTTTTTTAGTTCTAGAATACGCTGTTAGATGTTAATTCTTGATGTTTCTTTTGTAGGGTTTATGAGATTGTTCACTGCTTCTTTCAGATACTTTACTTCGTCTTACAGTAACCATAACGACTTGAAGCTTTATTATTAGTTACCACCATTAAATAAGTATTATTGAATATATGAAGCTTGTGTTAGATGTGTATGGAATTGAGATGTGGCTTCTGAAGCTGGAAGATCGATTTATAGGGAATAACATGAGAATGGTTAGGTGTATGTGTAACATCTGCCTGAGGAAAAAAAAATCTAATGTTCTCTCAAAAGCTGGAAAATTGTAGTATGGTTTGGTTATTTTGTCATGTTAAGTGATTTATTGTAGTAAATCAGAAATTAAAAATTAGTAAAAAAATTTATTATAAGAAATATAATAATACAAAAGTTCTTTAAATATATAAAAGATGGTTGGAAAAAATTTGTGCTTATAAGTATAAAATTTGTGAAAGGATAAACATTTAGATAATAATTTTTCATGGAAAAAGATAAGTATTTGCATCTACTTTTATTGCATTGGAAAGCATAATGGTTCAGAAATTCCTTTTTCTGTAGGAAATTTTGTTTTGTTTTGTGAAGCTTGTGGAGAAATTTCTGACTTTTAGGGAAATGAGGATGTCCATGAAGCATTTGTTGTTTCAGAGTTAAGGTGTGGAATAATGATTTACTAGTCCAGAAAATTATTTTTAAAAGGTTTTTGTCAGCATATAAAATTATAAAGGTACTTGCAATAGCAGTAGAAATAGTTAAATATTTGAAGGCTTTGAAAAAATTCAGTGCTATGCTTGTTCCAAATATTTCAATCTCAACAAGGTCAACACCTTCCATGTAGATGGTTGGAAACTCGAGGGTTGTTTCAGGTGGAAGGAAATCACTGAATTGATTGTTTGGCCTTATAAGCCGACACTTTCTTCAATTTACAACATAAGTAAGGTTTTATGCCAAATTTTCGGGCATTATTATATGGTAATGAAGAAGGCTTAGTTGCATTAGAATGATCATTTGGAGCATCGTTAATGAAAACGAGAAAAAGGTTATATAGCATATATTTTCATAATAGATTATGTAATAAATGTATATGTAACATATTGAAGAAGTTGTCACAATACATATATATTTTGTTTAGGTGATGATTTACATAGCAACTGCTATTTAAGATAACATTTTATTTGAAATATTGTGTTTAGGTAATTGTTATTGAAACAATTACAATAAAGTAGATGGTAATTGTTATCAAAGAAGTGATAGTTAATGAGCTGAAAAAGTATTTATATTAAATTCATTTTTTATTTAGGTAATGGGTTACATGACAACTGGTGTTGAAGAAGTCATTGGAATGCACGGTCATGGTTTCTGGAGGGTCTGTTTTATTTTGCTTTTTTTATCATTGTGTATCATCAAAAAATTTTATAAGAATCTGGGATTTTAGGTTTTACTTTTTAGTGAGTAGCGAAGTTTCATTCAATTAAAATTTTCCTGCCAAATTCAGCCTGATTATAGCCTCGCATTGAAATTTGTGTATAAAATATAACATTGTTTTTTATTCTCTTGATTATGTCTAGCAATCCTATAATATAATACTATAAATTATTTGTACTGTGCAAGGTTACTTCTCCAGTTTTTTTAAATTATGATTTTTAGATTTAGTTTTGAGAGATTTATCATTTATAGAAATGCTTCGTTTTTGCTATTATTTTCTTCCCTAATTTGCAGTTTTTAAGTTTTTTGCTTTACATGAATAAAAATGTTTTAGGCGTAAATGTGGCCATTTTTGACTTATATGAAGTTTTTAAAGGGATTCCAAGGGACTCTGATATGTTGTTTTTATACTGGAAATATCATAGTACATTTTTCCCAAACAAAATAAAAAAAAAAATTCCCTCAAACACAATGCAGTTTTTCCTGTTTTGATTTTTTTCCCGCTTTAACAGAGAGCGAATTAGTTAACTGTTTGGATAAAAGACCAACGTCCATTCTTTTATAACCATATATGGAACATAAGTATTACAAAAAAATTTTGTGACTTAAATTTTACTGTTTTAAAGTTAGTAAGCAAGCAATCATATTTTACAAATAATAGTTTCCAATAATATTTATATAAAATTTCTTTTTTATTAAGATCAAAAATAGTATGGGAATAGTTAAAACTTCCATATTTAATTGTAAAAATACGATTTATAGCATCAAGTGATTGATTACTTTCATAATATGCATTGATATTTAATTGAATATTTATCATAGGTATTTTTGTTAAATTTAACTTTAAGTTTTACACAGATAGCACTCTGAGTTGGATATTATAAAGTTCAAGACTTTTAGTAAAGAAATCTGAGATTGCAGAAGGTATAGGTTTTTTTAAATCAAAACTAAACATTAAATTTGCTGTTTTAACTGAAGCAGAAAAAGTAGATATAGAAAGATTAGAGAAAGTAGTAGAAATTTTTGATCTAAATGGTTGAAAATTTATTATTCTGATGGAAGAATGTTGAATCGCAGTTATTTTATTGAGATAGGAAGAACTGTTTTTACCCCAAACATTACAATAATAATTTAAGTGAGATGAGAATAGAGATAAATAAAGAGTTCTTAAAGTTTGTTGTAGTATCAAACTTTAGACAGCATGGTATTTGTTCTGTTAAGTTTTTACTGAGCTCATTTATTTGGGGTTTCCGTTTGGGGTATTTTAGGATTTTACAAACAACAAATTCTGTTTTATCAGTGTTTAGTGCAATTAGATTTGCAATCAATCAGTTAATCTTCAGAGATCAAAATTTACTTGGCTACGCATTGATCGTATTGATTTATTGATGCATAGAAGATTGGTATCGTCTGTGAAATGATGAGCAGTAGAGAACTTTATACAATTATGAAGGTTATTAATATATACCAAGAACAGCAAAGGACCTAGAATAGAGCCCTGGCCAACACCACATGTAGTTGTACGGTGTGATGATAAATAAGTTTCTCAAGAAGCTTACTGATATTTGGCAATAAAGATTTAGGTCTATAATTGTTTCGATCCAATTTAGATCTCTTTTTGAAAATTGGTGAAATAGATGAAAATGTCATTTTTAAATGAAAGATTAAATAATTTTTAAACACTATTGAAAGCTTTTTATTAAAATATTTAAGGACATCAAATGGTATACTATGTGAACCAAGTACTCTCCCTACTTTTAGTTTATAAGTTAAAAAGAAAATTTCAAAACTGGTAGTAGGCAAAATGAAACTATTTTAAAGGTAGGTTATTCGAATATTTTTGATTTTACTACTTGACCATGATGATATAAAAAACTGATCTAAAAAATTAGTTAAATTTTTTAAAAATTAGTTCAGGACCAGGTAGAGAAAAACTTTCATCTAAAATGCCCGAATGAAATTATTCGTTCTTGCTTTTTAAGTCAATTAAGTATTTTATACATTTCCAAGTTTTTTATTTTTAGCATCGTCACAAAAAAAATGTTAAATGTAATTTTCTTTACTTCTTCTAATAAGTTTACTCAGTAAATTTCTTTAAGCAATATAAGAATCTATCTTTATTGCCACTATGGTTTGTTCTGAGAAATTTTCCACCTATCCAATTCCCATCCAAAGTCCACTAAAAGTTACCTTTATTGTAGTTTAGTGTTACTTCTCTCAATGTTATGTTTGCTAGGAACGAATGTAAAAATTTAAGGTAGATGATCAGAGATTGTTGAAATTATTATTTCTGTATTCATGCAGTTCGAATATTATATATATA